>JAUZSU010071559.1:0-20610 GCA_034780255.1 Parotocinclus maculicauda | reverse complement strand
GAAATTTTAAAGCAACATATTTTTCCTTTAAAATGTTACATTTACTCAGATTAAACTTTTGATCTGTCATCTATGTTTTATTTAGAATAAAATATTGACATTTGCCATCTCCACATCATTGCATTCAGTTTTTATTCACAATTTGTTAAGTGTTCCAACTTTTTTGGAATCCGCTTTGTAGTAAACGGCAAGTAATGTGCTAATCATTTACTAGTTCAGCTCAGCAATAAATGCTAAGTATAATAAATGTAAAGTACTTCTTGCTATTTGCAATGTCTTTGTTCTTTACAGTGTCATAGTGTTGCTACGTCATACATCTGTGACAGTTTGTTGAGTTACTGTAATGATGGCACGTCCACCCAAACTAGTGTGGCAAAAGAGAGAAAGAGAAAATTTAAAAAATCTGAAAACATAGAAAATAATACATAAATCATATTCCTAATTTATAATTTGAATTTGCCATAAATTTGACATAGTTACATCATTATGTTATAACCTTTTTACCACAAGCTCAGATACAACCAGAAATCAGAAAAGGTGGAAACTGTATGGAATATAAAAAAAAAATGTACTTTAGTTTATATAATTGCAGACAATATGAACACATGATATTTAATGGTTTGTCTGATCAACCTCAATTTGATTTGTTAATCAATATCCATTTCTGTGTTTCTGGCCTGTAAACAGTTGGTACAGGGCAATTTAGGTCTAGTAATGAATTAAAAACTAAATTTATGTTGTGAACATTTGATGAATTATAATTATGACAAAAGCAGCAGACACAATATTCTGAGTCTTTGAGGAGTAAAGGTGGGTAGAGGGTCTCCAGTAGTCATTATATGTGTGAGAAAATTACTAAATCATTTGACTTGTTTTGCATTGTTTTGTTGATAAATGCTTGAATATCTCTGAAAAAGATGTCATCTTGAAGGAATTATTCTTGCTCTAAAATATGAATGTACTTTTTTGCATTACTGCTGCCATCACAACACTGAAAATGATGATTGCTAAAGGATGCCTCAGAAAACTTCTGTACTTCTATACAACTTCTGTACTTCTGTATTCCCGCTATATTATGCATATATCAGAATGAACAATGGTTCTTAATGCAGAGCCATCGGAGGAATCTGAGACCATGGATCTTCAGTTAAGGCTTGCACCCTTGGAATATGCACTTAAATAGACTCGTTGAATTTTGATATTTTGAACTGTAGCGGGATAAATGTTTGTCCCTTGCATTGTTTCTTTGATTAATATTGTTTTAAAACATTTCAATGAATACATTTTGTGCATTTGCTTGAACCTCATAGAGTTTATTTCATCCAATAACCTGATGACATCACCTGTTTGAAATGCATTGGGAAAGCACCCTGTCCCCATGACACCTTGTGACTGTGAATTGATTGGGTTATGAAATAATGAGTGTAAGTGAGTGAAATTGGTATTCAGATTCATGTATTGTAATGTATTTAGATACAGTACATCTATTATTCACTTGGCAGTGTAAGTGGCAAGTGTAGTTATCATGTATTTGTAACCATACATTGTAGAGTGCATTATACAGTGTCTGGTTAAAAAAAAAAAAGGTCTGTTATTAAGGGTGGCAGTGTTAGTCAAAGCAAACAAAATTAATGTTATGTGTTGATCAATCTCATGGCTACTCTGTAGGTTTGTGCTGGCTGTGTTGTGTTTATGTTTAAGATACCATCTACATTTTCACAGGAATGCATGTTTTATGTTCTTGAGACACTCAACAGGTGGCATTAAAGTAGACCAGGTTAACCTGTCAAAACAAACCTGTATTGATATTGACTTTATACTGCACCTTGTAAGTATATGTTAAGACTTACGAGTGTTGCTTTCTAGATGTTTGAACAATCAGTCAGGTTCCTGATTCCCCATTTAATAATTTACAGCTGCTTACCACCCATAACTAGCTCAGAGTTCGACCAATCATCATAAGAGAAGTGTGCGTCAATTTGGGACAAACAGAAAGAGCAACTATAACAGTAACTACTGTTTTTGTCTGTTCAAAACACTTCCACCCACACTCCACCCACGAAGTGTGAAGCCCATGCACCCCCTCTGGCTCCTGGCTCAAAACATGTCCAAGGAATATCTTTTCCTGTCTTTTTAACTAATGCATGATCATGTCATTGACTCAGAGGCATGAAGATGCTTTAGCCTTTTCTGTATTTCTGCATAAATATTACCTCATCTGATCATCCCACAAGTCCAATTTGTGGCAAAAGTACCATCTGCTTTCAGTATCTGGTGTGCCCCCCTTGTGCTGCATAACTGCAACTAAACATTTATAATTACTGATCAGTCCTGCACATCAGCTTGAAGGAATTTTATCCATTTTTTTCTGCACATAACATGTTCAGCTGGCTGCTGATGGGCTTCCTTAGGAGGAGCTGCTTCCACATAATTTCTCCCGGTTTAATGTTCACACTTTGACTTGGCCATGCAAAAACTTTAATTTTAGTCTTCTTTAACCATTTTCTGCTAGAATTACTAGGGTTGTGGTTGCATGAGCCTCTCTTGAAGCGGGGCTACCAGTGACTGCTATCCGATCCTTACATCTGATCCAGAATTCAGCTGCAAGACTTGTGTTCAATGTTCCCAGGTTTACACACACTACACCACTGCTCCGATCTCTCCACTGGCTCCCTGTAGCTGCTCGTATCAGACTGATGCTTGCTACCTTGCAGCACTTATCACACCCCGCACTGCACCTTGCTCACTCCGCTCCTCTAGCACTGCTAGAGGAAGGCATTCATTTTGACTCTTTTCTGTTTTGGCTCCTAAGTGTTGGAATTAACTTCCCCTCAATGTTTGAACAGCTGAGTCTCTGGCTATCTTCAACGCCGTTTGAAGAACCACTTATTCCGCATTTACCTAAACTCCAACACACACACACACTTGTCTTTCTCACTCTTAAAAAAACAACACACAAGTTTCAGAAGTGTATTCTTGTTTAGATTCCTGATTATTAGGAATAGATTATGTTACTGATGTCTTAAAACACTTTTGTAAAGTCGCACTGGATAAATACTGTAAATATAAATAAGCCACATTTTCTTGAGATTCAGTTCAGTGACAGATGTGCTGACAGTTAGACATTTAGACATTACTCGTCAATAAATAAAAGATGCGCAGATGTCCGAACCCTAATAAGCACAAATACACTCAATGTTATTACTATTGGTGTTGGTCAAGACCTGGCTATTAGGGAACATATTTTACACACATCTGTCAATGTTATCGCTACTCATGGACAGAGACTTGGCCCTTAATGTTGCCAAGGGACCCTATAGTACCTCCATGTCACTGAACAACACTAATTATTGTATCCAGCATATAGTTGTACATACATGCACACAGGAAGTTAGTTATTTTTATTTTTATTCTTTTGGCATCAAAGATCATGATGTCAGCTTGATGTGTATTGCTGATTTTCAATTACAAAAGGAATTTTTTTATATCTTGCATGGTGTTGCAATAGCAAAATGATGATTACATACATTTACCATGCCTTCACAGGTTATTGATGATGACATAATGATATTCATATTCACCTGTGTATTGTTCCACCATCTGGCAACAGAGAGTGTGGCTTTTTCAACATTTTTATCTATCCAGCTTCTACATCTGAAACATAAACAAACTCTTTTAATTGTGGTACTGAGTTTATTTGTTAGTGACTATAGTTCATTGTCTTTATGTACTTTCAATAATATAGTAGTCAGAGAAAAAAGGGATAAAGACAAACGCTGCTAACTCATTTAAATGGAATGCTAAAGATGGCATGAAAACTGTTTATGGAATTTGTTATACACTAGTGGTCTATGAATATAAAGTAAGTCACATTACAGCAGTTGACCTCAGTAAACTGCTGATACTGGACACAGTCCTGGTGGTGATATGTGAGTTTCTGGCATGCGTAGGAAGATGAAATATGTGTGTTGGTGGATGCGTAGGTGTTGGTTTGTGTTTACAGAAGCTGGTTGGCCTAAGGCTGTTTTCCTGTGTTATATTTTATGGCATTAACACGCAAACAGGGCTGATAATATCAGACATAGAAAAGGCCTTGGTTCCAATCATGTGATACAGATAGGAAAGGACGGGGGTAAATATTTGCATAGGGACAGGGAAGTGAAGTAACCGTTTAGACATCTGTATGAGAAAATGATTGCTTCTTTCTTACTGAGAAACCTAGGAGTCTTTGTCACAACATAAATCCAAAAAATGTTTTTGTGGTGCATTCTCATATTAAGTCAGAAAGTCAAAATGGTAGTAAAGGAAGTGAGAATATCTGATGTTGTTTTTCACTTCCTCCTGTAAAACTTCTAGCTTTTTGCATAACTTTGTCAGTTTTTTTAAAATCATATATGAAAAACACACATGTAATTATCTACAGTTATGGTTAGAGGGTAATGCTGAAACAAAGAATATGTAGTTGAACTATCGTTTTGTTTTTTTACAGTTTAGTTTGAGCATTACAGTTACTGGTATAACTGCTACTGTAAAATATCAAAATGTCACTGTAAAATGTCAAAAAACCTAAAACAACGTTAGATGAATATACATTTAAATCATATATGAAATATTTAAATGAAGGTCAAATACATGACATTGTAATTTTCTGTACTCAGGTCCTGGAGGGAATATTGGCTGGCATTGCCATTGTTTGATTTGAATTGGTATGGGTTTCAGTATAGAGGTTAGGAGTATTAAGAGGTTAAATATCCCAGAAAATCATGCACAATGTGATAGCATTACATATTCAGAGAAAAATATGTATCGTACTGTAAAAGGTTACACTTTCAAGTAACTCTCATAACAATGTCAGTTTTTTTGCTGCATTGTTAGCCCTAGCTTTTGTATTCGTGTCACACTTTTGGATGGAGTTTCAAGTCTGTTTTTTTTACTGCACACCACTTATGCCACTGCCTGGGGCAGGACCGAGCGAGGCTTTGTGTTTTTGTTTGTCTGTTTCTGGCTGTGTATGCCAGTAATTCTATGATGAGGGTTGGCATGTAGGAACAGTGTGATGGAAAGGAGGGGAGATAGTAAAATCACAGACAGCCATTGTTGTTTTGTCTTTACTGCTGGTAAATGGGGAACTCTGGTCACCCTTGTAGCTTGGACTCTGTGACCCTGTGCATTTGTTAAAAGTTTGAGTGGGACTTGGCATGGCTGAATGAGGTAATACCTCCAGAATGCCCTCCCACCACCTAAAGAAAGAGCACATTCATGCAGCAGGGCACGAGATCGCTAGTGACAGCAG
Organism: Parotocinclus maculicauda; assembly: GCA_034780255.1. NCBI lineage: Eukaryota > Metazoa > Chordata > Actinopteri > Siluriformes > Loricariidae > Parotocinclus > Parotocinclus maculicauda. The sequence continues at coordinate 15,317 of JAUZSU010071559.1, read as the reverse complement.
TGACAAAGGCTCTTGTCAGCCCTTTCTCCAAATGTCAATAACTCCAGGCTGACTGGTTCTAAACATGGCAGCCAGACGAAAACACATTACAACTAGCGTGGTTATTGACCAGAAGGATAACAGTGGGCAGGATATATTTTGCCATGGCAATTTACAAGCTTTTTTTTAACCAAGCGGTGGGGGACTCACATATATTGTAGTTGGCAACTAGGTAGCATTTGTGAATCTAATGTTGAATGGAAGAAATTTTAATATCATAAGTAGATATAAAAAGACCAGTGTTTGTACCCATGTCATGATGTGTGCTGCAACTACTGTATATGCTCATCAATGGCAGCTGGTGCTTTTAAAAGAGGAGAAGCACATGTTCACATATGATAATTTCATATTATTAACTAGCCATAGCAAAGAGATTTTTATATCCCCCACACCTACACCCACACCCCCAGGTAGAGCTGTAGTCCTGTACTATGTCTTATTATGGCTGATTAATTTTTTACCTCTGTCATGCTACAGGGTGTGACAAACAAGAAGTACACTGTCCATTAAATGCAAAACTGTTTATGTAAACCCTTGCCTGTCGACACTCCATTTACTGCCAGTAAAACATTTTAAAGTAATATAGTTAATATAGATTTTAATATATACTTATAAATATATATATATATATATATATATATATTATACTTAACTATTCTCTTCTGAAAACATATAAAATGGACGTTTATGGAGTACACCTTTCAAAATAAGCCACCATCATGTGAGCTTTTCTGTAATAATTCTATTAAATAATAACACCAGTGCTAATGATACATTCATTTTTTCCCAATCTGAGCTGGGAAGTGAGTAGGAAAAAAATTTATTGAAGGTCCCTCCACTGTAATTACCACTGTAGAGATAGATGTAGAGTAAACAACTATTCCTGGGCATTTAAAAAGCAATTTAAGAACTTTTATATCCACACAGAAAAAGTGCTGTCATCATATAAGCATCCATATTTGTTGCCGAGTTGAAATAAACACAGAGAGTAAGAAAAATCCCTGCTGTAAATAAAAAATCAAGAGAAAGTTTCCTGTTGTCATGAATATAACAGATTTATTTTTTAACCTGTGGGAAATAACACGTACAATCTATTTCAAATATTATGCTTTACACTTTGAAAGTTTTGAAAAAATACACTACATGGCCATAAGTACAGTATTTACCCTTTAAATGAGTGGCTTTGACTAGCTAAACTACATTTTTTGCTAACAGATGCATTAAAATTAAGTATGCAGCCATGCAATCTCCGAAGAATAACCCTGACGGTACATTAGAACAAAAGATGAAACCTGGGGAGAAAAATTAGGGGTGAAAAATATAAAACCTGTATGTTTGTGGATGATGTCCTGCTCTTTATCTTCTGTTCTTTATCGAGTTCTGACTCCTCCATCCCCAGATTAATGTATCTATTAAAACATATAATTCATACTCTGGATATAAATTAAATATTTAAAAAACCGTCAAACCCTTACATTTAATTACACCCCCACCCAGAAAATACCATTTTAAACGGAACTCTTCCACAATAAGATATTTAGGAATAAGTCTGACAAAAGATTTGTCAAAGTTTTTTCAAATAAATAAGACCTACTGAACAAAGAGGTAAAGTCAGACATCTACAGATGGACAGTACTCCCAGTGGATATGAGTAATAGAATATTTATTAATTAATTCATTCATTCATTATCTTCCACTTAATCCATATGGGGTTGCAGGCCAGCCGGTGCCAACCCGGCAACTCTGGGCGCAAGGGCAGGAACAACCCTAGATGGAGTACCTGGAGTAAACCCACGCAGACACAGGGAGGACATGCAGACTCCACACAGAAAGGACCCAGGCTGCTCTACCCTGTGATTGAACCTGGGACATTTTTGCTGTGAGGCAGCGGTGCTACCTACTGAGCCACCGTGCTGCCCAGTAATAGAATAGAAATAATAAAAATTAATGTGTAGTGTGTTGTTTTGTATCTCTTCCAGTCACTGCCTCTGGAGTCTAAACAATTAGATGAATGGAATGGATGGATTTCAAGATATGATGGAATGGTGAAAGATCTCGGGTACAGTTCAAGATGCTGCAATTGAAAAGAGAAAAACATAAATACCTGCTAAAGATTCGCCTATCATGTAGCAGGAAAGCTATAAACTGGAGACGGCTCCAGGCTGACCCTCCAACATTACATCAGTGGTGTGGGATTGTGAAAGAAATCTATTTTATGCAAAGACTGACTTTTTTCAAAATTAAAACTTGAATTGGAGAAATTTGTTGAAAGTTGGGAAAAGTGGATTAAGTATGCACTGTACTTGCGACTCATTAATGCGACTGATTAATGCGACACTATCCATTTGTTTATAAAGATGGGTTGTGATTTTACACAGTAATACTAATGACAATGTTATGTTTATGTTTATTTTTTCTGTTAACATTCAAAATAAAAAGTAAAAAAAAAAGAACAAAAGTATTCCTAAAACTGCGCTCCAACTTCTATCCACTGGAACTCCAGTATTCCCCAATGCCCCTTTAATCTAGTTAATCATCACTGTTGCAAATGCCACACCTCAGAATTTACATCCAACCAAATTAAACAAAATTCCTATAGTCATATGGTAGGAGTGATGAGCACTGGGAAATGTAGTGGGGAAAAGCCCTGGTTGTGCCAAATAACCGTTTTTTTGCTTTTAACTTTCAATACATAATTCAATAAATTACACAATATATTCAGTACTTTATTATTAAATAAGTAATTGTAATTACTTAATAACTTTGCCCAATTGTAATTAAATGTAGGTGTTTTAATCATGTTTGAGACTTTTCAGAACAGTCTTCCTTTCTTCACATCTGTCTATGCGCTGAGAAAAGATTTTGCTTCAATTAGGATCTAACATAGTCCCTATACATAGTGTTCTAAGAGCTACAATTGTTCCATGTTCCTGTTGTACAAACATGAGAAAAGAGACACAGTTCTAAGAACTATGAAAAAGTGCAAGAACAATGAACTATTGTCAAGAACAATGAATGTCCCCACAAGGATAGAGAAAGCTGTTATTTTTTTTTACCTTGTGGGGACATTTTGCTTTTTTTTGCAATGTTTTTTTGTAAACCAAAACTATAAAAATAAAGAGAGGTCAGGTGTAGGTGTAGCATTAATTAGCTACAGTAATCATTATGTATTGGAGAAAGGTGTGGGTGTTTTGCTCCATATATTCAGTTACACTAACATAATATATTGATCATTTCCCATGGATGACCTTTTGGGAACCGCTGAGCGAGGTTTGTATGTGTGGGTGTTGCTCGTCAACGGCCATTTAAAGATTCACTTTCAGTCTACATTTCTTCTGTAGGTTTTAGTTTCAGCCACTAGGTCTCCTGAAACAAAAGAAAATCGACCCTTGCACATTACAGACAGATTGCAAGCAGAGGCTTTTTAGGAGAGAGTATATGACATCATCACTATGACCATTGTTCCACTGGAATCAGGATTAGTACACTAGTGAAAATATGTGAAATTCTTAAACCGATTTATGCTTATTTTTACAATAGCCAGTTGATTTCCGGTAATTATTATTTTTTTTTTACAATACTTAACAATTTATTGATTAACACTAAAGGTAATCATTTTCCAGTCTTCCTTTAAGGTATATCTTGAACTTAAAAATATGTATATTTTTTATATTCAGCTTTTCGTGGATTGCTGATTAGATATTTCAGATTTGGGTCAAATTGATCACCACAATCCTACGTCATATTTAAGTCCCAGCTAGATCATGTTATTTTTCATGTTTACAAGCTGACTTTCATATCATATGCTATCACTTCTATAACTTTATATTTGCAGGCTTATGTGTATACTTTATGTATATATGTATATGCAGTCTCAATATATTTAGTATCAACACTGCTAACGTATTTTAATAATACATATCTATTAGAATTCTTTAGTATACAAGATTTATCTCTGCTTTTATTACGATGATTTTAATATTATCTAATTATGTGTTGCTGTGTCTGCTGCTGGAAAACAAATTTCCAATCTACTATTAATAAAGTGCTATTTTATCCATCTTATCTTTTAGAGTTCTAGAGTTTTTTTATTTCACACAATATTATAATACATCGATTGTGAGCTCTATGATGGTTGTGATGTTTTTTAACTTGATTTTTGTTTTGTTTTGTTTTTAGCGTGGTACTTCACAGCTGCAGCGTCCCTGGTTTGATCCTACCCTCAGATTCCGCCTGTATGGAGTTTGCATGTCCTCTTCTTGGGGTTTACTCTGGGTACTCCGGCTTTCTCCCACATTCCATTGTGTTAACCTAATTGGTATTTCATAATTACCCATAGCTCGTGAGTGTGTGTATGTGCTCTATGATGGGTTAACCTAGGCACTGGCTCTCCCGCCACCCTGACCAGAAGTAAGTGAAACATAACAGTCATAGTATACATGCAAGCTACATTTTTTTTTAGAAATTTAAAATGAAAAATTCTTTAAGGTCTGATATATTCTGTTTAGGTTAGTTTTGGATGCAGTATTTCTAGTGTCTTTCATTCTACTTCATTTAATAAACTTACATTTGTGCAGTTTACTACAATGTACCTTGTAGTTTTATAACATTACTACATGTGCGGTGACATTCTTTGCGCAAGATTGTAATTTCTTTGTTTAACGGTGTTTGTGTACAAGTAATTACATTCCCGGAAAGCCTGATTTAGATGAATATGTGCAGAGACAGCAGATGGCTAACATACCATCATATATAGGTGTTTACATGTGTATGTGTGAGTTTATGTGGTGTGTGTGTATGTGTGTGTGTGTGTGTGTGTGTGTGTGTGTGTGTGTGTGTATACTTTGTTACAATATTTGGGTGTGTATGTTTAGTAAGGCTTGGAATGGCTTGTTATCTGCTTTAGAACTACTGTGGTTACTTCACCGGCCAATTCATTCTAAATATTGGAAACTTTAGTCAGAGAGTTCATTATAGCATCACACAGGTAATGCAGATTTGTCCACTGCACATCCATTGTCAATCTCCTGTTCCACCACATCCCTAAGGTGCTTTATTGAATTGAGATCTGGTGACTGTAGAAGCTATTTGATTACAGTACGCTCAATGTCATATTCAAGAAATCAGTTTAAGGTTCTTTGAGCTTTGTGACATTGCTTGTAGAAGAAGGTAAAATGTGTGGTAGAGAACTACCACACATAGAATATTGTGTTTTATTGTCTTTTTAGACCTTTCTCTGTAAATCCTCGAGATGGTTGTGCACAAACATCAGAGTAGATCAGCAGTTATGTAAGATAAGCAGCCTTCATCTTTGACATTTGTCTAGCACCAACTTCACCATGTCTACATATCTAAATGCTTAGAGAAATTGCCATTTAATTGAATGGTTGGATATTTGCATTAAGAAGCAGTGTGCCTAATAAAGTGACCAGTGTGTGTAGAAACACTGAGGTCTTTTACAGTGCTGAAAGTGATCCAAAATAAACAGTCATAATAGAAACGATTCAAATGAAATCTAAGCATATGGAGAGAAATAATATAATTTTTACTCATTCACTTGATAACACAGGTTATGATGCCTTGGGAGATAGGGAACAATGAAAATAAATGTAGATGGATTCAAAGAGATGGATTACAGAGCAGTACAGTACAGTAGATAAGTGGTTTCCTACCAGTAACATTATTGAGAGAAGTAGTGATCAGAAATAAATTTCCATTAGCAGAGAGAGAAATTGAACGTGAGAGGGAGAGAGGGAGAGAAAAAGAAAGAGAGAGAGAGAGAGAAAGAGAAAGAGAGAGAGCGAGAGAGAGAGAAAGAGAGAGAGATCAAAATGCAAAGAGCTTTAGTCCCTGATATGTTTACGGGAAATGTGAAGTATGTTTGTGTGTGTGTGTGTCTTGGTGTGGGTAGGCGTAGTGGGGGGCTGGGTGCACTGCTGGGGCTGGAGTCACTCCCAGTTGTGCCTCTATGGCATTTTAAACAAGTAATTAGATAAAAGCTATTGTTTTTTGTACTGCAACAGTCTACAGGCATTATGTGCCTTTACATTCTCTATATTGTTCAGTAAATGCAGACATCACAGTTTGCAGTAACGCAAGAGGCTGAATTGGATGCTGCATTTTGTAGTTAATGTGAATTAGTGTTGTTATTTTTTACTGTTTGTGGTTTCTGAGTTAGCTTAAACCAGGGGTATCATCAAACCAACTTTACTGGGACAAGTGCCCCAATAAAACGTTGCTGTGCCCAACTAAAATCACAACAGTAAAATGACAATTTAATCCCGCATAGTCGAGCAGAACTACAGGGTATGACATGCAATTTACTACAGGCACTACATTTCCCATAATGCTCCAGCGTCTTTCCAAAATCTTAAGCAGCGAATGCTTTCAGTCAAAGCCAGTTTCTTTTGGCTTTTGCATGGGGTAATGGATGTGTGCAAATATTTAAAAGAAATTCAGATATGCAGCAGACAAGGTTATGAAGCTTTTTTATGACTAAAAGAAAGAACTGAATAACCCATCAAAAGTACATATTAGATCACTAAATTAAGGCATTCATTGAACTAAGAAAGGCATTAGCTACACTAGCAGAAACAAAATAAATGTCATTAATAAGTATAAATGTGTTCTTATTTTCTAAGCCATGGCAGAGTAAATGTCCACTGTAGTGTTAAATCACTTAACGTAGTGTTTTTCAAATGGTTGTGCCCTTATATTCTGTGTGCCCTAGTACAACAAGTGGTCTAGAAATTCCCCTGCTTAAACTGCTAGCATCTGACTTTGGCAGGTCTGCAAAGCAAGGTAAGAAATGTGCAAGTCTTGAGTTATGATGAGTGTGTATGAATGCCTGTATTAAAAAAACGGTAAAACTTACTAGCTAGGGTACCATAATGGGCCTTACTGTCAGGGTGGTTTTACAGTCAAACAATAGATTATCTCTTTCCTTCTGTGTGTGTGTGTGTGTATCTGTGTAAAAATGTGTGTTCATTCAGTGGAAAGTCCATGAGGATTTTCCTTCAAAAGTAGTACATAATTGTACTGTCTCTATTAATACTTGAGATGCTTACCACATTGGTTAATACTTTTTCTGGATGATTCGAGCTATCCTATGAATAAATTATGGATTATCGATGACACTTCATGGATTGAACTCTCCTGTTCATCCCATACACTGTGTGTCAGAATCCTTACAGGCTTTGTCTGACAAGATATATGAAGCTGGACAGGATATCTGACACATTTCCTACAACAAAAACTTAATAAATCTCACAGCACTATGCAGAAGCTGTCTTATAGAAATGGCTGAATTGAGTTCTGCATTTTAATGAGATGTGATTATTGCTGGTATTAAATGTTATCAAGGGGTTTCTGCTTGCGTTTCGCTGCATGAATGCAGCTATGATTACAGTTCCCCAGAGGCTCTTGTAGAGCAGCTTTCCCTTCCTCCATAATAGTATACTTCACTTTCTAGTCACCCCACAAAAAGAAATCCCAATTAAAATGCAACCCACTTATTCTGTGAGAATGTTCAGAGAATATTTAACACAGAATGCGTATATACAAATGTACACACACACACACCACAAGACACGGGAAGCCGGCATTCCCCTTCAACATCATTAATATGTGGTAATGAAATGTTTACTAAAAATTAATCTAATGGTATTCTATTTTTTAGCTTAAGAAGTAATAAAATACCTCACTGACATGTCGTGCTGTTCATTTTTTAAATGCAAACTCCTTCCAGGGAATCGCACAGCCTTTATGCAAGATCTGCTTTGAAGCCCTGACACAGACCTAAAACACAGTGCAGGCTATGCAACTTTGGCTGTGTACGGTGTTGGACAGTGCTTTTTTTTGCTACTCTTATGAGAATTGGTCACCTCAAAGGGGCAGTACCAGCTATCAGTCAGTAAACTGGGAATCAGGAGCAAACTTCCCAAACTGACTTACAATATTTACAGTTTACACTTACAGAAACAAGTTATGATCTTTATATTAGGCAAAGCAAACACAAGTTGTATCTGCATCTTGACTGGAGGTTTATAAGAAATGTTCTGCTATAGTACAGATAAGTTAGCTAAGTACACTGACATGGTCATATGTGAACATACAGTATGTGCTTGCCCTATTTTAAAATCCACCACTTACCACTGATACCCACTCACAAAGTATATCTAGCATATCTGATTTCAAGCTACCAGATAAGTTTTCACTCATTTATTTGGTTTGTTTTCCATGTATTTGTGCACGTGTTTGTGGGTGTATGAATTTAGCTTTTGAATTTAGCCTCTGTGGTTATGTTAAAATTCTTCCATTGGCTCCTGAGACAGAGTGGAACTAATTAGTCTGGTGGCTCCTGCAGGTAAATACACACACGCCCCCTCTCAAACCCACACTCACACACACACACACACACACACACACACACACATCAAATATCTACAATCCTCTCATTACATGCACTTGTACGAAAGACATACACATTCACAATGTGCATAAAATTAGAAGATTCATTTGTCCCTGAATTGAATTCTGAGTTAAAAGCAGCTGCTATTTAGTGACCGCTCACAGCCTTGCACAATAGCAATCTTTTTTTTAAGGATATTTAAAGATTAATTGAGTTCTGTAGTTTATTTAAAAAAAAACAGAGAAAAGATAGCCCTTGTGCGAGTGTCTGTGATCATGCCATCAGACATTAATCCAATCATTTTAATTGTCCATCACTTGTGTGTTGGTTAACAGTTCATCATTTGGACCAAATATATCTTTCTCTTCTCTCCTTTCTTGCATTTCTGAACCCTCCCAATTATTTTGTTTGAAGAACCAGGCTATACTTCTTGGCACTGTGCAGTTGCGAGCGGGAGAGGGAACAGTTTCACTTCAGAACTGCTTTCTCTAAACTTTTTAATGCACCGCCAAACCAATAAAACTACACAAGTGATTCTTATTTTTAAAAGTGCACTCCAGGGTTTCATTGTTTAGTGATTAAAATGCAAACAGTGTCAGTACAGTAGTTAAGGTACTAGATTTTGTACAAGTAGGTCCAGGGTCCAAGTTCGAGTAATGATAAGCCACTTTTGGGCATTTGATCAATGCATTTAAATCAAAAATTTCTGGGCTTGTTTTCCAGTTGAAGATGCAATGATTTTTACTGGAAGCTTTTTTAACATAGTAGATTATAAATGTGAATATTATAGGGACAAGTCAGAGATGAGATGGTTTGGGAATGTGTAACAGGGGGATACAGTGTATATTGGGAAAAGATTACTGAGGATGGAACCTCCAGGCAGATGGAAAACATGATTTAGGGATGTGGTGAGGGACAAAATGCAACTGGTTGGTGCTTCTAGGAGCAGTCAAAATAAAAAAAACAATAAGAAAATGGTAATTATGCCCCAATGGACATATTGCCGGTTTAATAATTTTATCTGACACTTCGAGACAAAAGAAGGTGATTCAGTCTTGTTGTGATCACTACCACCAAATATCAAATTAACTTTGTTCTGACTGAGAACAGCATCCAAACAGAGAGTGGTTTGCAGGCTGAAATCTAGTGTTCATTTGTTCTGTGTTCACCAGTAGGACTTTGAGTTTGATGAACCAAAAGTGTCATCATGCAGTGAGATTATTATTACATCCACTACAACACTGAATTCCATCAAGATTCATTAATAGTATAAATATGATGGTAAACATTTCATTACCACATTTTAAGAGGCAGCCAGGAGTTCTGTTTAGTCTTAAAGCAATAGCTACCTACCTAGCTGACACTCTGAGCATACCATATTATGATCTTAACCAAGGAATTCTTTTACAAAGGCAATTTCTATCTACAACTGTAAAACAAATGGTACATTGTAAATCCAGTAAATCGGACTGCTTAAACATTGTATTAAATATTAAAAATAGCTGAACAGCTATTAGTAACGTTTATTAGTAAACAATTATTGTCATTTGAAAAACCACCTTTTGGGATAGCCATATTTGACTCTAGAGCAACAACAGCACCCCAGAATTACATCCTCCGTCTGTGTATCACTAGCCAGGATGTCAGAGATTTCAGTGGACAGAGCTATAATATGTCACTAATCCCTTCAATTAACTGGTGACACATAGTAAATCTCCTGTCTAGGCCTTTATTCTGTAGGTGCATGTCTGTATATCTGCTCATTTTCAAGACAGACTTAGCCAAAATTTTTATAGTGATTTCATAGACTAGCTGCCACTTCTCATGCTTGAGCAATACATTGGTCTTATTCCTGCTTTAGCAGGAATTTGCACACATTGCATTTAAAGGCTTCAGCTGCTAAATGGAATCTATGTCATAGCATAATTATGGATATCTTTGCAAATTTAGTTTTATTGACATTATGTCATTTAGGATTGTCTTTCAGGATGATTTTTTTGGGTTTAGTGTCTGGTGGGTAAGGGGTGGGCAGAGTGATAAGAACCAGGTAAACATTAACCACAAGTGTTAAGTTTAGCAACTAAATATATTTAATTAGTCAATTTGTCATTTAGATTATAGTTTTATTATACAGCATTTACTAGAAACAAATTATTTTAATTAGAAAACAGTAACGTAGTGCATGTGGTTAGTCCTTTCGCTTCACAGCTTCAGAGTACTTCAATTCCCATCCTGGGCTCTGTGTGTATGGAGCTTGTGTGTTCGCAAGAGTAGTTTTTAAAGTGCCACAGTGTGTGTGTGTGTGTGTGTGTGTGTGTGTGTGTGTGTGTGTGTGTGTGCAGCCCTGAATTAGATTAAACAGCTATGGAACATTATCAATATATTAACTGATATTTTACTCTTAGCATTGTAAAAATTGATTGGAGTATAATATAAGCTACTTATAAAACATATGTACTGTACACTGCTCACAAAAATTAGGGGATACTTCAAAATGAAATTTCCCATAATGAAATATCAGCTAACTTTTGTGAGCAGTGAAATAGGTACAGCTATAGGCCTAGATTCACTTATAAGTTTCATTGTGGTTATACTGGCCTAACAGACAGCACAAGAAGCAGATTTTTCTAAGAAATACATTGTTTATCACAAAACTAAAACTGTGGAAAAGTGAAAAAGATTGAGAATTTTCCTAGTTATGGTTTTCTGTAAGGTATTGACAATTTTTCTTTATTTTTCATAAAACAATTCTCATAAAGTGTATGGAATAGACTATTACTAATAAACTGTCTAGACAGCACTCATTGTGCACCCAGCATGCTCATTTGTTTATGCACATATGCAATTTTAAGCAGTCCTGTATAGTAATTGCATCAATGCATATTAAAGTCTGGCTATGAGTTTTCTCTAATGATATGTCCAGAACATGGATTAGACTGCAGGAAGTGTGTGGCCCTGTATGATGTCAGATACATTTCAGGATGGAGAAAACAACTAGTCTCAACATGTAGACTGCACATGGCCCTACGTCACCTAATGAAGCTTAATTAGGTGCTCATTCCTGCTGTGTGTTATTGGATACTTACCTAGTCCTTTGTCTTATTTTTGTTGTATTCTGAAGTTCACAAAAGCATCATTCTCCTCTCCGTTTAAGATTAGCCCAATTGATAGTCTCTGCATGGCACTTTAGGAGGGACTTGTTATAATGCTGGCACAACATGCCAAGGAAATCTGAAATGGTTATACAGTATGCCATTGCCAAAACATGAATTATAGGTGCAGTGTGTACTTTGGCATGCTACAGAAGATGTAGCCAAAACAAACAAACTAAAACAAAATAAATAAAAATCTAACAAGGCAAAAATCAAATGAAGGATAATAATATATTCTGTGAAAAAAACAGTACCCTGACATGTTGAATGCCAGTGAATGCAATCTTCTGTAAATATTCACTAAGATGTGTAAGCTACGCTAGATCAAAAACTGTGATGCTGGATGCAAATTTTCCGTATTGTTTCACCCCTATGATGCGGACAAGAAACTCATGTGTGCTCATGTTGTTCCTTGTAGTCATGTGTTGACTACAAGGCACAACATGGTACCTCCATTGTCCTCACCTCTCTTTTATCTCTCTGCTGGTTTAGCATAGAGTGCATTTACATGCAGCCACTCAGCAGGAAAGCAGCTTTATCTCAGGGATACAATTACATACAGGAGAGAGCAAAGTAAAGATATTCTATCATATATAACTTATTTTGTTCAAAAATGCCACAGAAAAATAACTATGGTTTTCTTTAGAAATAACACTTTCCTGAACTCATATATTGTTTCACTAACACAGCTCAGACGGTTTGTAATCCTGTAACGTTACTCAAATATGTCTTCATTAGACGTGCTTTATCTAACTCAAATCAGTTGCATAATGTTAAAGTGTTTAGTCCTTGTACGTTCAGTGATGTTGTCTGTTCTCTAGTAAATTTGCATGCTGGCACTTACAGCAGATTGCAATGTCTTAAGGGAAATCAAATTACATTACATTGCACTTTAGTTTGTTAGTAGTATGTAGGAGTGGGCTGTAAATGTAGAAATTTTCCAAACGGCAGAAATATTCATATAGTATATAAGTAGTAAAATAAAAAGTTCACTAAGGTACAGTAAATATAATTGTACCACAGCACATTTTAGTGTACAGTGCACTAATGTTGTGCTTAGCATACTTTAACTGTAAAAAAAAAAGTATATATTAATGATAGGGCACATGCAAGTCAAGGTTGAGTGATGATCCAGATTATGTTTGGGATCTGAATATGGTCGGGTTTGATTATAGAGTTTTTCGCAATAAACTTTGCTCTATTCATTTGTATCCATTTGCTCTAATGTTGTAATCATGTACATTTATAATTATTACATCCACAGTTTCATTTGATTTCAAAAACTCCATCTTGATTATTTTTTCTTTTTCCAAAAGAAATGTGTGTATATAAATCCTTGCCACATTTCCTTTGTCACATAAACAAATAATTATTTAAGTAAACAAATAATAAATGTCTAACCTTTTAACTGTATTTGGACATTATAACACTATTATACTAAAATGTAAAAATACTTCTGATTTATTCTGAATTCTGATCAATTATTGCAGTGTAATGCCCCTCATCCCAGAGAAGTTGAAACATGGACAACATGTACTCCAGACCAAAGATAATAAGGAACATTCAGACTGTTATCAGAGTCCAAAAACCAGGATCTTTCATTTATATGGGGCAGTTAGTGCCATTAGCAGAGGCCATTTTCAGTTCTGTGATGATAGCATTAATGCAAAGCCTTCTTTGAAAAATATTGTTTGTAAAGATAGTCATTTTCTCACATATTTGTTGATACACTGGAGATCCTCTGGCCATCTTTGCTCATCAAAAATCCCTTCATGGATGCTGGCCCCCATCGTAACATTTTCTAAAATCTGTTGTAGGTCTGTTGAAAAAATCTGTTGAAATGAAGTTTACCAGACAAAGCATGAAATATATTGGGTTCATACTGTTTGCATTTAAATAAAAGTGAAAGTTAATGTAAGAAGGACAAACTGTCATCCATGCATATGGGGCAGGAAAAGTGAGTGTTCCTACTGATTCCTGTTTAGATTAGATTAGATTTATTTGTCACATATACATTGTAGCAGGTACAGTATACAGCGAAATCCTATTATTATTATTATTATTATATCCTCTTCTTTTCTAAAATATGCTGTTATTGTTATGTCTTTATGCACCCTCACAGCAAAAGAGAATTCATTAGACTTAAACATCAGCCTATTTGAAGACTGGATGTTTACTAGCGAATGATACTTACTAAGAGTGTTTAAATCGTTATTCCAAAGCCATGGTTTATCACTCTGGACACATTTCAACATGCACTCCATACCACAATGTGTCATACTTAAAGGTCAGTTATTACAACAAACATGGTGGAGTACTTTAAACAGGCTTACATTGGACCTTGTGTTTAAAACTTTGATTCACCATAATGTTGTCCACATATTTAGGTCCTACCCTAACTTCTTGGTATTGAAAGTGTCAATAGTTAAAACAATATGTTAATTTATGATCTTATATGCCTATAGAAAGGGTTATGGTACTGATTTCTTTGCAGTGATTTCTTTCAAAGTTAGCCCTAATTCAATACAAAATTTAAAGACGATAGCACCCAGGAAACGAAAATATCTTGTAAGCACTCGTCATGATGATTGTGCTGAAATGGTCCCCAGAAGATAAAAAAAAACACACACTCTTTTTTACACTCATGGATATTAGGACTCAAGGGATTTTTAGTACCTGAGTCTCTCTCTTTCTCTCTTGATCCTGTTTGACAACTTATAGCTACATGTCTCAACAAATATCCAAAAGATCATGTTTAGTGCAACTAAGATGCTGCTAAAGCGGACACACTAGTTTTCAGTTTCAAATGATTTGAGCCTTTTTGGTGCGTAGTCTGAAATACTTTTAAGGACCACACAAAAGTCTGGAGCTCTTATGGTTCAACATATGTTTTTAACACAGTAATATGTGAAAGCTCATCTTGTGATGTCTGTTAAAGCATAATGTCATGTGTTTGACAGATAAAAATGTAGTTTACTCAGTTCCTAAACCAGTGATTCATCAACCTTTTCCAGTTGGCAATGGGCTGTAAAAGTGCCCAAAAGCTGGTATTTCTGGCTACAAGTCTGCATTAATGTGTAGTAGCAATAGACTTGCAATCGGTACAGCCCATGGGACACAGAAGCAACTAAATATGAGCCTCTTAAGACATAGTCACTGCCCTGACTAAAAAGAGAAATGTATGACCAGGAATTCAGAACTTTAAAATGTATGTATTTAATTAATAAAATGTTGTAGTGATTATTGGGGCTGTTTTGTATCATAGGCAATAAAATATCTTAGCCTATTCTAACTACACTGTTTTTTGTATGCTCAATCCTCAAAGCAGCAGCCCAAATTAAACACTACATATATTAAATTACACCAATGGTGTCCTAATTTGCCATACTGTTTACTGTTTTGGGGTGCTGCCTCTAATTTGGTTTCTCATCAAAGCAAAAAAAAATTGATGTCATTATCAGCAGTAGTGGCCATTTTAGTGGCACACATGGTTACATCTATACATACAGGGCATCCGGAAAGTATTCACAGAGCTTCACTTTTTTCACATTTTGTTACGTTACAACCTTATTCCAAATTGTATTAAATTAATCTCTTTTCTCAAAATTTTACTCAAAATACCCCATTATGACCATGTGAAAAAAGTTTTCTTGAGAGTTCTGAAAATGTATTAAAAATAAAAAACTAAGAAATCACATTTACGTAAGTATTCACAG
>JAUZSU010071558.1:0-32668 GCA_034780255.1 Parotocinclus maculicauda | reverse complement strand
TGGGACCAATCTTCCATGGGTGGCCTAGATGTTAATTAAGTAAATACTTAAAAGTATATTAAAGTAATAGTTAAATTAAGTGAATAATAATTTCAATTAATAATAATATTTAAGTTAGTAATCAAATAAGTAACAAAATACATTTTAAAATCAGTCCTCAGTGGGAGGTCCTTGAAGGCACATCGTCTCTTAATGACGAAATGATGGAGGGAGTTACTGCACTCTGGTGATACTGGGTTCTGTTGATGAAGACCAGTAGAGTAATGCTGAGGCGGAGGAACGTCTAAGTGTGTGGTTCTGGAACTGGTACAGAAACATCACTTCGGAGAGAAAATAGAAAATGTAGTTATTATGGGTTAGGAGCACAGATTCTATTATCAGTCACTGATGCCATGTGCTCCAGCAGCACTAACTATAGCAGCATAGCTAAAGGGAGAAAACCAGAAGTTAACACAGCCAAGAGGCAAGAGCTAACCTGAGCCATGCATCATAGTATAAATCTAACTAAAAGCCTGAGTAAATAAGAATGTTTTTAGTCTAGACTTAAAAGTTTGGAGAGTGTCTGAATCTCTAACTAAAGTGGGAAGTTTATTCCATAGCTGGGGGGCCAAGTATGACAAAGCTTTTCCCCCTTTTTAGTTCTAGGAGTTCTGCACCCTGTGAACGAAGTTTCCTTCTTATGTATTTTACATTTACTCCTCATGGTTTTGTAACTATTTTATCATATCTTCTCATGAACAAGATATGACACTTTGATACAACATGTATCAAACAGTTTGTATAACAGCGTTTGCTGTGCCATCAAAACAACTGAACACACAGCCATTAATGTCTAAACAGCTGGCAACCAAAGTGAGTAAAACAGAAAAAAAGTGAAAAAGGCCAAATTGTGCTCGATTAGGCCTTTTTCTTCCGAGGTAGCATGTGATTTGTTAGTGTTACAAGGTCTTGTGTTCATGGGGAGCAGGTGTGATAAATTTGGTGTTATTGCTCTCACACTCTCATACTGGTCACTGGCCGTTCAACATGGCATCTCATGGCAAAAAAGGATCTAAGGATCTGAAAACATAATATTTGCTACATAAAGATGGCTTTAAGACAATTATTGTCAACACCCTAAAAGTTAGCGGCACTTGGAGGCCAAGACCATTCAGCGGTTTAACAAGACAGGTTCCACTTTAAACAGGCCTCACCATGGTTGATCAAAGAAGTTGTATGCACATGCACAGCATCATATCTAGACAATGGCTTTTTAAAATAGACATTGGAGTGCTGCCAGCATTGCTTCAGAGGTTATGGGGTGGGGGGTCAGTCTGTCAATGCTCAGACCATACACTACACACTGCATGGCTGTCATCCCAGAAGGAAGCCTCTTCTAAAGATGAAGCACAAGAAAACCTGCAAAGAGTTTGCTAAATTCAAGCAGACTAAGGACATGGATTACTGGAACAGATAAGCTTTTTTGGTTCAGATGTCGTCAAGCGCGTGTAGTGGTAGCCAGGTAAGGAGTACAAAGACAAGTGTGGCTACAGCCAAGCATGGTAATGCCATGCTTTGTGGCTGCATGAGTGCTGCTGGCTGTGGGGAGCTACAGTCCATTGAAGATACAGCGGTAGATTCTCAGAAATTAAGAATATTAATATTTTAGCTACATATGTGTGTGTGTGAACTTATACTAGTATATAAGCAAATATCAAAAAGATAGCCAAATCATTGTAGAACCAAAACATGACAGTGTTAATCATTTAAGATAGACTAAATTGTTTTAAAAAAAAGCAGAGCTAGGAGCCACCTATTACCCACTAACTGCAGTAAACTGGAACATAAGGAATGAGGAGATCAGAGATGATTAATGGCTCTTCCTGTGCCAATGATCACGCAATGTTTATGAACTACACCCAGAGTTTGTCAATAGTAATGTATTAATGACACCTGCTGTTCAAACGTATTTTTTGCCCCATGTTGCAGGAATGAAGTTAATTGGTTGAATACGCAGGGCAGTATTTAATCATGATAACGACCCCAAACATACCTTTAAGATGATCACTGCCTTGCTAAAGAAACTGACGGTAATGTTCAAGCATGTCTAAAGCCTAAAATATTTTGAGCATCTGTGGGGCATTCTCAAATGGAATTTAGAGGAGCGTTAACATATACCAGATCTGTGATGTCAGAGAGAGAGAGAGTTAAGGCAGTGCTGGAAATAAGGGTGGCCACACCAAATATTGACACTTTGGGCACATTTTCACTTAGGGGTGTACTCACTTTTGTTAGTTTAGATATTAATGGCTGTGTGTGGAGTTATTTTAAGGGCATAGAAAATTTACACTGTTATACGAGCTGTAGACTGACTACTTTAAATTGTATCAATGTGTCATATCTTCAGTGCTGTCCCCAGTGCTGTGGGTTAAGGATCACAAGTTTGCACAAGTGCCTAACAGTTATAGTTTTTTAGTGCTGGCATTTGAATTCTTCTAGTCCATAGTCAAGTATGTAGTATGTAGTCATTTCAAAAAGTTGAGCACTATTTGAGCAGGGTACATTTTTCTAGTACCTCACATTGTAGGTTTGTTCATCAGACTTCTAGATGGCGACGGAGATTAAATGGCTGGTTGCTTGATTTTAGGCACCTGGTAGAGACAGCAGTGTCTGGAAACCCACTAGCTAAACCCACTAATTTGAAGGGATGGGATTTGAAGGGATTTCGTTTTCCATGTTTTGCACATTCCAAAATGAGAATCAATTAATTACAAAGACTTGATCCACCAGCATAGGTTTTGGGTTTATGCCTCATAACAGGAAGTAAGTCCTATCCTAAGCCTTGTGCGTTAACAGGACTTCAGAACATTGAACATAGAAGCATGTAGTGCAATGCTGCTACAGTGAGAAGTGGATGCAGTTACAAATGGAAATAAAAACTTAAAACTAAAGGTTAAAGAATGCAAAACAAATAAATGGTCATGGACATATAGCATGGCCTTTTTAACATGACTATTAAAGAGGTGCCTATTACTGTTAACCCCTTTTTGAGTTTAACCTCTGGACTAGCAGTTCATGTAAAGCGTTGCCCTTTGCAGATATTGAATCATGTGATGCCACATAAACATTGCAGCGGCATTTCTTTATGAAGGGTAAATAATGAATGTCAGTGTTGACAATATGGATAGATGCAACCATCGTTAGCTCAGAGTTTGTGTAGGTGGGTGAGTAAGCTAAAACAGATCAAACAAAAGTAAACAGATGTACCTTTTATCCTTTATACAGTACGAATACAAAGTCGACCAATGCCGCATTGCAGGGTAAAATAAACTTAAATTTACACTGTGATTGTAACATTATAGTATCTAACAAAGTGTATGGTTTCTGTTAATTAGCAAGACAACATTCCCATGATGTCTTCGACACTCAGGCAAGTAGCTGAACGTTCCTCTGACCTCTGGGCACTTTTACTTTTCTCTCATCGTCCTTCAAAGCAGGTGAGTGGTCATAGCAGAGATAATTGGCTATTGTTAAGTGATGATCATCAAGCCGTAAGCTGTGGGGCTCTGAATATTGTTCCCTTGAACATAAGGTCCACATTAGATTACAGTTCCAAAAAAAGGCCAAGAGAGAGATGCTGTGAACAGATGTTTGCCTTTTCATGTGCCAGTTTGTGAAAAAAGTGTCTGCACTGTAAGAGTGGTAATTGTGATTAATAAGTGCAGGTGTGGGGACTGTTAGAGCGAGCAGACAGTGAGAGAGAGAGAGAGCGCGGCTGAAGAGTGGGCTGTTTACTGGCTGATGCTATTGTGTGATATTTTGGGATTTCTAAGCACCATTTATAATGCAGAATTAGTTTTTTGAGTGCTGCCGGGATGGGCGTAGACACTTGTGGGTTTTAATGATTTCTATAAGTGGATTGATGGAGAAAGGAGCAGGTCAGGGAAAAAAGAGCAAGTGTTACACAGTAAATAACATTAGATGGCTATTTCTGTTTACAAAGGATGCTCTGCCTACTATGTCAAGTATGTTGCCCTTGTTATACACTTTTATACGGTGCTGTACTAATTCGAAGACGCAATGGCTCAGTAGCGAAGACCCGGTTGGCTCAGTAGCTAAGGTTCTGGATTGCTATTCAAAAGGCTAAGGATTCAAATCCCAGCTTTGCCAAGAAGGCATTGTTGAACCTTTAAGCAAGACCATTGACCTTCAGTAGCTCAGTCATAAGTCGCTTTGGATCTGGGTATTTACCTAATGCTGTAAATGTAGATTTCTATTACATTATGAAGGGTGCTCTATCAAGCATGCAGAGCATATAGACTGTAGGTACTCTCAGAGATAATTAGTAATTGAAAATTTTGTTTGCCCATACCTCTCACCATTGAGTGTGTGGCAAGCAATATGTGCATAAAGACAGCTGAGATTTTCATCGTACGTGTTGTTATTAACATGCTGCTTTTTGTCCTTGACAACACCTTTAATAAATTTTAAGCTTGATGATATTTATTTGAGCTGGCTGGACAAGCATGTCCTACATAGCATATAGAACAGAGAAAAAGCAAAACACTAAGTCAATTGCATGCCTTCTTATGCAGTCTCTCTCCCTCGTGCACCGTCTTGTTCACTAAAAGCTTCGTTCGTGCAAGCGTTATAGCAGGCCTGCCCTTGCTAAGCTTCAGATATAAAATGCACAATGTCCTCGCATGATTTCATTCTGGTAAGCACCAAAGCAGCTTTTGTGTATGGGGGGCAGAGTGGGGAAGAAAAGAGAAAAAAGGAAAGATTTTGTGCAATACATCTTTCTTCCATCAGGCAAGGACACTTAATCCCAGATTTCTGTTGTTTTTTTTACTGGATTATGAAGCTAGGGCAGCAGAAGAGCAGCTCAGTGGCACCGGAGGGAAGAAAAACAGAAGGATTAGAGAAAACCCTTTCGCAATGAGAGGATAAGGAAGCCAGGAAGAACAGGGTGTGTGGGTAGATGGTACTTGACAGAGTATGATGCCTAAATGAATTTATTTTCCTGTCAAGCTTGATATGGTCAGGGTGACAGTGCTTGGGTCCTGTAAATATATTTCTAAGAATTACATATTGATAAGAGTCGGAAAAAATACATTTACATTTACTTTGACTTTTATTTAATTCCAGACACTATTGACCCAAGATATTTAATGTTTTGTCTGGTTAACACCATTTACTTTGTTAATAAACATCTATTCATGTATTTCAGAATTTATATTTACCTTTATCACACTCCAGAAAAAAATGGGATGGGACAAATTAGGGCTAGTAATTAGCTATAAAGACTAAATATAATTATGCGAATTCAGGTGAAATCAACAGATAATATTATAATGATTTGCCACAAAAGCTATGTCCATAAAAGGCTGAGTTTTTGAGGAGCAAATGTGTTCAGATGATCTCCAGTTTGTTAACAAATGAGTGAGAAAATTGTTAAAATATTTACAAACAATGTTCCTTTTCAAGGAAACAACAACCCTGAAACAATTCAGGGAATCTGGAATTCAGGGAAGAATTTCATTTAGTAAAAGGCAAGGGTGGAGGGCAAAACTGAAGATGGCTGTGGTCTCCAGTTGCTCAGACAGCACTGTATCAAGAACCATCATTCATCAGCAACTAATATAGCCACATGGTCAAGGGATTACTTTGGCAAGCACTACAATACGGAGTTACTTTAACAAATGCCACTTTGTTAATGTCTTATGTTAAAGCCTTGTGTTAATCATATCCAGAAGTAATGACTTCTCTGTCCTCACAGGCATCTGGATAGACCATCACACAGTGTAAGCGTGTATTGTGGTAAGATGTATTAGTATACCAGAAAAAATGGATTTCATGTGCTCCTGACCAAAAGTTATAAACACCATCCAGACTGTTATCAGCAACAAGTTTATAAACCAGGGTCTGTCATTGTAGGGGGCTGTATCAGTGCTCTTGGCAAAATTAATTTACACCTACGTGATGGAAATATTAATGTAGAAAAGTACATTGAGATTTTAAAGCAACATATAGTACCTGTTATCTTTTGCAGGAATGTCCATAAATTTTTCAACAAGACACATTACAAGGCACGAAGAGGGTCTGGGTAATGTACTTGCCTGTCTGCAATCCTGACCTGTGCCCAATAGGGACTGTGTGGAGACAGCGACAACCTAATTCTGTTGCAAACTAAAGATGTATTTGCTGGAAGAATGGAATAAAGTAACAGTTGAAACACTTGGTATACTCTGCCACCTTTAAGTGTGATAGAAGGAACATATTAATATAATATAATAATATATTAATTTAATTTATTAATTTAAAAAAAACACTGTTTAATACTGTATGTTAATTACTAAAGATGGACAATAGCTGGCACAGACAGTAAACACTAGCTCATGTGTGACAAATTTTACATGCTCTGGTACCCTGTGCTGTGTTACAAGTGTTTCTAGGACATTCCCTGGAGCTGCGGAGATCCTCACTACGATATATAACATTGACCTATTAATTGATTGACCTACTATAAAATAAAATACGCTCTATTTCCTTTCACTATATCTTGAAATAAAAAGCAAGTCCTCTTAATGTTTTCACAGGGAACCATTCATCTGACTCTTAATTGCAATTTCTATTGAACCTGAGTATTAAATTATTTATTAACAAATAAATAAAGTGTATTCATGTATTCAGAAGGTTTTAAGTTTTCATCTTTGTAATTATTCTACCCATAAATACCCAAAATCTACATACAATCTACATTAATGTACTGATTAACATTTTAGTATAAAACATGTAATGTTTCGCTGCATTTAATCAAATACACAATACATACATGCTTACATACATGAATTGTTACATTATTTACTTAAAGAAAGCGTTTCATTTTATTTGGTGTTTAATTAAACTGCTTGCAAACCTAATCAGCCAATCGCATGCCAGCAACTCAACGCATGTATAGTCGTGGCCAAAATGTTTAGGAATTTTAGGTTTTCATAAAGTTTGCTGCTTCAGTTATTTTAGAATGTTGCATAAGATGTGTATATGGTATAATTAAGTACAATTATAATCATTCCATACATCAAAAAGCACTGTTCTTCTCCAAATTGCTCCTGAATCGTTCTGAAAAAGTGCTCTTGGAGGATGTTTTGATACCATTCCCTATTCATGGCAGTGTTCTTAGCATTACAATGTTAGTTCTTAGTGTTCCAGTGTTCTTAGTTCTCTTAATTGGATGAGAAGCAACCCCACACATAAATGGTCTCAGGATGTTTCATTGTTGGCATGACACAGGGATTGTTCACATTTTCTTCTCCGGACAAACATGTTTCCAGAGTTCCCAAACAGTCTGATGGGGGCTTCATCAAAGAAAATAACTTCTGTCTTCTGTAGTCAAATCCCTATACCTCCTGCTGAATCTCAGTCTGTCCTTATTGTTTTTCTTGGAAAAAAAAAATTGTGCTGATCTTACAAGCTGCACTTTCCTTTTTTGTAAAACCCATTTGATGCAATGCAATGATGACTGTAGATGTTTCCATGTTTCCTTTGAAAACCAAAATTTGTGCCAAGTCTCAAAACTTTTGGTTATGACCATGGGCATGTAGATATGATCAAGGCGACCTGTTAAAGTTCAAACCAAGCATCAAAAAGTGTCTTTCATTTCAGAGGAGAAAAGACAGACTGGTTCTTGCTGGCAGAGAGGCAGCAGTAACACAAATAACCACTCGTTACAACCAAGGTGCCAAACTTTGAAAGCAGATGTGCTACAGCAACAGAAGACCACACCGGGTGTCAATTTTGTTGCTAAGAACAGGCAACCTAGGCTACAATTTCCACAGACACACCAAAATTGGACAATAGAAGATTAGAAAACAGTCAGAATTTGGAGGAAACAACATGATCCATCCTGCCTTCTATCAGTTGTTCAGGCTGATGGTGGTGGTATTATGATGTGGGCATTTTCTTTGTGCCGCTTAATTCCAACTGAGCATTGTTCCAACACCTTAACATGCCTTAAGGAGTATTGTTCACGGCAGCGTCCATCTATTTATGAACATGACACTGTACTTAAATGGCCTCAGTCTCCAGATCCCTATCCAATATATTACCTCTGAGATGTGGAGAAATGGAAGACTTGCATAATCGATGTGCAACGGGCAAAAAACAGCAACTGTGGGATGTAAATAATAAACCCAAATTACAGACAAATGTTTCTAGCACCTTTAAACAAGAAATCCACAAATAAATAAATAAAAATCTAAAGGCTAATTCTAAAGGGGATCCAACATTATGCTAGCAAGGTTTACATAATAAAGTGGTCAGTGAGTGTATACTGTATAGCTTTAAACAGATCCAGTCATAGATACCATGATAATGACTGGTACAGTAAGAGACCTTTGTATTCTGTTACTTGGCTATATAGAAAGTGTGGGTGTGATTCTAGTTCTTGCTGCTCTGGGGTGAAAGTGGTTTCTACTTGTACATTCCCTTATGCAGTTAGTGATTAACTCCATTGGAGCAGACAAAAGAGAGAGCAGAGGGAACAGAAAGTGTTGTATCATGTAGCATTTTTTGTTCTCTGATGTTTCTATAAAGGCGTATATGTATGCAGTAGTAGGAGGGAATTTTTTTTTAAGGAGAATCCAGCACAGAGTGCCAATTTCCTCCCATCCCTTCCATTTTGGTCTCATCTTGTTTTGTCTTGTCTTGACTCTTTTTTTTTCTTCTCGTTCTTTCTCTTTTCATTTTATCTTTACATATGTTAACTTTCTTTCTTTTCGCTTCTCATCTTACGTTGTCTTGTCTCTTCTCTTTCTAAATCTTCTCATCTATTCTCTTATTTGCATCCATAACATTATCTTCTTTTGTATTCTTCTTTTTTTTCTCACCTCAGCATTTATCATTATATTTTCTTCTTATCTAACCTTGCCTTAATAACTGTTGTTTTTTTTTTCAGTCATCTAACTTCTCTTTTCCTCTTTAATTTTTTTTATATTAACCGATTCTTTTTCCCCTCATTGTTCTGTTCTTTTCCTATCTATGCTTCATTTATTTCTTCTGTCCCTTCTCCTATCCTTTTCTCATCTCTTTTTCTTGTTTTTTCTTGTTCTTTTTTTTCATTTTATTTTTTTTATTATGCTTTCCCTCCTGTTTTCCTTTTCTCGCCTCATCTATGATCTTCGTGTATTTTATCTGATTTCCTTTACTCTCCTCTTCAAATACCCACCGCACTCTTTATTTAAGTTATTTTCTCTACTCTGGCCTCTCATCACCTTCTCCCCCCTCCTTTTCTAATCATGTATGTCCTTTTTTCCTTATTCTTCTTTGTTTTTTTTCTATAATACCACCCCCCCCCCCAAAAAAAAAAATAAAAAAAAATCCTCTGCATGTATATGCGTGGGTGTGACAAATATAGTAAGAGATAGATAAATAAAAAAAGAGAGAGAGAGAGAGAGAAAGAGGTTGATGACATTAATGACATTTGTTCTTGGGTGAATTCCTAGAGCTATGTAGAGAATGAGATTATTTATGGTGTTCTGATTTTAGGGTATAGGTTTCTTAAGTTATATCAAAATAAGAACAAAACAAAGATTAAAACCTAAAATGGTGAGCTATAACATCTATAAACTTGTGCCATTAATGGGATGTAACAAGAAAATAGATTCCAGTGGTGGTTAATATTTATGGTAACAAATTTATGCAGGCATGCCTTGCCTAGCTTGAAAGTATGAGCCGATAGATTAGTTGTGGTAGTTTATTTCCTCTTAAAATAACAAAACAAAAAAAACAGAAAACAAGATAGTATTATGACCTCTATACAAAGTATTTTCCAACTAAGTCACATTACCCAGGATCATTTTCAGTCTCCTGTTTTTTGTTAAACCTTCATTAATATAAAAAAATAAAACAAAATATAGTTATGACTGATGGACTGAATTCAGCACCACCAACTGTTGGACAGTTCCTAAATCTACTTTGCATTTAAAAGCAAGACTTCCATAAAGTCTTGAGGCAATTTATAATTGATGCTCAGTTCATTTTTCCACGGAAGAGACTTTACAATAGAGACAAATGTGTGGTTATGCATTCTTCTAAAAAAAATGTGCCACAGTAGTGGCAATAGTTCAAAAACTTTTTTGGGTCATTTATTTAATTTAGGTGTTCTTTCTAAGCTGTTTAGGTAGCGGTACAGTGATTAAGACATATACACTACTTTGCTTTGGACTTCACTGATTCATTTGGTAAAATGCAAAAAAGAAATACAACCACTACTTTAATACATTGCTTTGAACCAGAAGACCTATATACTTATATATACTGAAAACAATTCAAGGGGTATAAATAGATGCTAATACAAAGAGAAAAGCAGTCACTAGTCAATGAGAAGCTAGTCACTAATACAAGGGTGGTAGCAAACAATGTCAAACAAACAGATAACACATGACGACCAGAGTGAAACAGAAATCATTGTGAACATTTATATTTACAGCATTTGGCAGATAGCCTTATTCAGAGCAACTTACAACTGATACAGTCTTACAAGTCAATCAATAGTGGCTGAAGGGCCTTTCTTAAGGACCCAACTGTGGCAGCTTGGCAGAGGTGGGATTTAAACCCTGGTCCAGAGTCCAGTACCTTAACCACTAGGCTACCGCAGTCCAAATATATTGATTCTAGTAATACAGTCAGCAGGGGGTTAGACCATCCAGTGTTAAAAATAAAACTCTGGCTGCGTCTGGTCCATCTAAAATTATTATTTCAATGTACTATTATTTTAGGTTTGGAAAAAAACTGAGGTTTTGATGTATTATACAGATATATGCCAATTAATGCCCAAACAATAAATGTCAAGGTAGAAATATTTAAGACATAGTGTCTGCAACCAAACAGTAAACAGCAAGTATACGGTACAGTGCTGCCAATCTATGATACAGTACTGTACTTAATAATTATAACAGATTCATATGTTAATTGAATATCTTTGTACCATATATTTTTTTTGAATTAATAAATTAAAAAGGCTTTAGCATGTGTATAACAATTAGACTTTGGACATGGCATTAGGTATGTTGCGTAGATGTTAGCGTTCCACTTGTATTTTTAGTGGTGTGTCTGCATGCAGTTTTCAAGTACTGGACCAAATAATTTTTTTGATTGGTAGTGAATATCTTTGTTTTTTTGTGTTTTTTTTTTTCAAATCAAAGCTGTGAAAACTTTCATAAGACAGCTTAGCCACGCAGTAGCCTGCTACCCTGTTGCACAGCAATTAGTGTCTTGCTTGTTACCTTGGTAACCAGCCCAGCGGACCGAGTATATTAAGTCTTTATCACTTCCCTGTTTTTGATGTCGTGCTAAATCCGATAGCAAATCTAGAGTGCTGTCCATTTAAGTGCTGTACTTGGTTCTTGTGTCTGTGTTCTATATAAAGTTGTTCATTCTTTTTTATATTGTATTAATCATGCTTTTATTTTATTCGTATATAATAAATATAGTGTACCTGATCACAAAATACTGTTGGTCTTATATGTGCTCACTCACAAATGGTTGTAAGTGGTTGTTTCAAATCCTCCGTGAAGCGTTTTTGTCTTTTGGAGTTTTGAGCTACGTTTCTTCCTTAAAAGCATGTTCAAATAAAATGTGGTGTTAAGTCACAAAAAGACAGTGCCGTCTCAGTAACACATTAGCTAATAAACACATCATCATGGAGGTAAGGAGAAAAAAACGAATATCTGAATACCAAAATAAAAAAAAATAAATGACAAAGAAGCACTGGAGGAAAATAATTAAATGGGATTGCAGGAGATGCACAGTATTTATATCATAACAATATTCACATCTTTTAGCTCTATACATATACTAAATGTGAGACATATTACACTCTTGTACACACACATACAGAAAACACACAACAAACAAACACACACACACAGACACATACACAAAATCTCTCAATACACTGATGCAGCTGCGGTTTTCATATGGTAATTCTGGCATTTCGCTGAGCCAGGATCTCTCCCACCTCTCTCTCTTTCTTTCTCTAAGGTCTGTATACTTCTGAAAGAGTGACATTATGTCATTTTTTGTCGGCAGGTTGTTGCACATCAAACAACAGGAGTCATATGGATAGATGAATTGAGCAAATCATGGATCTCCTGTGTTTGCATCAGGAACAGAAACAAAAGCTTGTAAATAGAGAGTCTATGCCAGTGTTATGAGTCTTTTCTTCTTACAACTCTAAAATATTTATTTACTATACCGTTATGAAGTTATCTTTCAATGCATGCACAATAATCAATATACAACGGTGTGCTGGGAGCTTCATTGCATAAGTTTCCATAGCTGAGCAGCTGCAAACAAGCCTTACATCACCAAGCACAGTGCCAAATGTTGGATGGAGTGGTGTATGCATGTGGCTGCTGGACTCTGGAGCAATGGAAATTTATTCTGGGCAGTGATTATTTACACTTTTCTATTAGGCTGTATGACAAAAAAGTGTACCAGGAGAGCATTACCTGTCGGAGTGCATTGTACTAGCTGTAATGGTTGGTTGTGGAGGGATAATGCACTGGGGTTGTTTTCAGGGGTTAGCCTTGGTTCCAGTGATGGTAGAGTTGATGCTTCACTATCCCAATGCTTTACCCCATTGAACATCTTTGGGATTAAACTGAAACCTGAAAAGGAAACTGTGAGCCATATTAATGCCAATGGATTTATAATGGGGTGTCATGAAAGCTCCTGTGTGTGTAATGTTTTGACCAAATAATTGTAGATCTTCCCTCTAATTAGTGATCTCTGTTATTTTAGCAGCATTAACTGCGAACAAATTCAAAATATAAAGCATACCAACATCCATATACAAACAGTTACATTAGAATGGTTTGGGATTAACTCTGTAGTGATTCTCAGTATAACAGTTTTTTTAGTTTTCACCTCTCAAACAAGTTAGCTCAGCCTATTTCCGCCATGCCCTCAAATCACAAGGTCCATACAGAAATGTTTTTGACTACAAACTCGCCTGACTTGTACAGAGTGCTGAACTTAACTCCATAAAATACTCTGAAATAAAGTACAATGCCATCAATTAGCCAGGACCTATTATGCAGCATCAGCACCTGACCTGAAATGTTTCATAATGCCTTCAGGAAGAGTGATGTCTGTTGTAACAATAGACCAACTCCATACTAATACCCATGTTTTTTTCAAAGATTTGGCTATATTATTTATGTTTAAACTTGAAGTATATTGAAGATGTAAAGCGCTGTGTAAAATCTTATTTCAAAATTAACAAAATGTAAACAAAATTGAAAAGTACACAATTTCATAACAAAATGGATAAAAAATAAAAAATTGTGTGACCTCCATTGACATTATGTAAATCTTGCTTGAACTCTTTTTTGGAATATTTTTTCTGGTATATTACACTAGTCCTTGTCACATCCACGGACTGCTTGCTCATTTATTTTGTAAAGCATTTATTTTGTCTTTTGTTCTCCAGTGTGAAAAAGACAAAATAAAGCATTTTATTTTGTCAAGACATTTATTTTGTCTTTTGTTCTCCAGTGTGAATTGACGCGCTTTAGCTGTAGCTTAGTGGCGACTTGTGGCTTGTTTTTTTGTAGTAAATGGAAATGTTAGGCAAAGACCTGTAGAAGGCAGTAGAGGGCTGGGGAGAAACTCGGGAGTTTTCGGTTAATAACGCCAGGGACGAAGAGTTTCTTCACGAAATTTACATATTGTAAACATCCTTTGGTCAGATTAACCGTAATTTTATACGTATTTAATAGGATTTGTTTCGATTCTTTAAGATTTGGTCCTAATAAGCGGTTGGTCCCATTAACCGGTGGTCCAATTAACCCGATTCGACTGTATTGTATATAAATATACAAATGTATTTCCTGGTTGTGTTCTAATAAAGAGACTGGTATAGAGAGAAATAATGATATATTGTTATTTTACCATTGCTAAACAATACATCTTTAGAATAGTACTGTATGTTAGTACTATATATGCATTTAAAGACTCTAAAGCTCTTAGTAAAACTATTCAAAACTTAGTAAAATAGTGTAAAAGCAATCAGTAATACATTAAATTGTAGACTAATTTTAATTATGTATCATGCTGTTAGACAATAATAACACCTGATTTATATATTAGTCAGATATTTCACCTTCACTTTCAGCTGTGCTTATCAAGTTCCATGAAAAAGAACTGCTAAAAGCTTTAAATGTTCTTCTACTTTGTCTACTATATATCATATCACTGCCAGTGAGCTCTAAGGTAGATCAACTCATATATATATATATAAGAAACTATGGAAGTTATTAGCACTTATGTGTCTGATAATAACCCTGATAATTAGGCTAATTAACTACTAAATACACGATCTATACCTACATTCATTTATTCTCTTTCTTATCTGCTTAATCCTGGACAAGGTTGCAGAATCTATAGCTAAATCCTAAATATACTGTATATTAGAATATATACTTAACTAAGACAGCTGCATCTTCTTTCACAGCTGTTGCCATAGATTATTAACTAAATAAGTAGACCATTAGCTTAATTAACAAGGATAGAAGGTTCTGATCTTCTTGTTTAATGAGCAGTAATATAATCTCAGTTCATTCGTTAATTAATTTTCATACCCGCTTGATCCTACCCATGGTTGTGGGGAACCAGGGGCTAGCAGGCTACACTGGGCCCATCCCAGGGTACACAAGCATACATCCTGCGGCACTTTGTAAAACAAAAACTATTAACCTTCATGTCTCTCATGTGCGATCACTCAGGCTTGTTGATTGTTGAGGAGGTGGTTTGCTGATGTCCTATGTGATCCCTCTGGGCTGTGCTCCTTTCTGGCTCTTCCCTTTGTACAATTAATGCTTTTAAACTCTCATGCTGCACTTGGATAAATGTATTCTGTTAACAGACTTTTGATTTATAGCATCACTAACGATATATTCTCTTTTCTCTCAAAGATCTTCTTCTACTTCATAAGTCACATTAAGTTGTTCTTCTGACACCAATTCTGCCTCCACACAACCTGCTTCTCCATTATAAGTTCCAGTCCCCATACCGTTACCACATCAGAGGTCCTCAAATATTACTATTTATATTAGTTATAGGTACATTTTCTTTTTACATTTAGTTTTTAGTTATATTTTTAGTTTTTTTTCTAATTAGCTTCAGTGTGTTAAAAGTTTTATAATAAATTTATTATTAGGATATTTTAGTTAATACGTATGGCATCTAGGCTGCCCAAAAAGGTTGGGTTCCTCAGTCTTCCTAGGTTTCTTCCTTATAACATTTTGGCAGTTTTTCCTTTCCACAGTTGCTCTAGGCTTGCTCAGCTGGGGATTCAGGGCCTATATAGTTATAATACTGCTTTGGGACTATGCTATGTTGGAAATAGTGGCAAAAAAATGAAATATATCTAGTTTTAACTCTTTTGGGGAGATTGAAAAGTTCCTTAAAAAAGGTCCTAAAGTTTTCTGAGGTAATCTTCTGGCCACTATATCAGGTTTCTTTTGGCCCTTTCCAGAGTTACCTAAATGTCAAATGTCTTTTATTTATTTCTATATTTCTATTTACTTCTATATTCTCTGTCCCTGTGATCTTATATTGCCTATATCATATGTGTGACAAAAAATATCAGATACATAAAATGATTACAAGCCTTGAAAATAAATTATGCTATTTAAAATAAGTCTGAAACTCTAAACATAAATAAAACAGCAATAGTTTTGCATCTGTTGCATCTAATATTTCAATGTACATGTTTTCCTCTCCAATACATGACATATGTGATTCAGAAGAAGCACATTTCTGACAGAATTAAAGGCTTTTACACTTTTAAGGAAACCAGTGATGAGTGAGAGGATAGAAATGCAGCAGGGATCTGAAGTGAGTTGGAGCTTATCTACACCCACACACAGAGTTTGAAATCAGAAGCACTAAGAAAAAGAAGAAAAGAAACAATGGCAAAGATCAGGCCTGCGTTAGTAACAGATGTGTAGCCCTGCTGCTTAAGTCGTGTTTAATGTATGACAAGTCTGACATGCATCCTAGTTAAATTTTCCATCACACTGACAGACAAAAGAACAAACAGACTCTCACACACACATTCCACGATCATTTAATGACATACTGCAGTTGCACTTTATTGGTGACACCTTGCTATGAGCACACTGTGCCTCTTATGGCTTTGGAGCAGCATGACTTTACCTTGTCCCTTCATACTTTTAACAAGGGACAGGAAAGGCTACTGCAGCAATGGA
Source organism: Parotocinclus maculicauda (assembly GCA_034780255.1). Classification (NCBI taxonomy): domain Eukaryota; kingdom Metazoa; phylum Chordata; class Actinopteri; order Siluriformes; family Loricariidae; genus Parotocinclus; species Parotocinclus maculicauda. Next base: position 16,412 of record JAUZSU010071558.1, on the reverse strand, counting down.
AGTTTGCTTTCATGTACCTTAAAGAATTTTGAAACAATATGTGGTCGTGGCGTTTGACCTGTACCACCATGTTAGCAGTTGGAAATTGGCAATTAGCAGTTTTTATGACACTCAGATGCTCTAAAATAACACTCCCACTACTGGAGTGACAAAACAGTTCGAAAGAAACTAAACAGCCTGCCCCAAAGTCATATGGTGAAAATCATTCCTTGAAATGGCAAAAGATAAATGTTAAGGCAAATGTTTTAGTATTGCTGAGTTGGCATTTAAACTCACAACCTTACAATTTTAAGGACTTTAATTACTGAGCCACTTCTGTAACCTAAATAAGTGGCACCATTAGAGGTTCATGGATTTCTAGACTTTATTAGTCTACTGGTAGCACTCTGAAAGCCCTTCTCATAGCCTACCTGAGCTTGAAATTGTTACTGTTGCAACAAACCATTTGCTGTGGACCTACTTTTTGGCAGAAGCCATTGTCAGCATTGAAGCATATTTAGTATAGAATACAGGGCTTCTTTATTTTGTTTGATTTATTTTGTTTCTTTATTTTGATGCAAAATAAAAACGTTTTACAAAAGCAATAGAACAATCAAGGTCATGTATTATAATGCGCAACGTCAGACCTCTGATTGCAGGCAGATGTTAAAGGGTAGAACAAACTGCATTGTTGTGTTCTATTGCTTTTACAGTGGTGCCTCGATTCTTGTTATTAATTTGTTCCGGAAGGCTTGATGAGAACCGAAAACAACGAGTGCCGAGTGTTCGGGTTTGCGCTGTCAGCTCGTTTCGTGCTTCGCCGCGGTGCGTTATTTTACCCTTATCACTTAGTGTTGTTTCCGTTTTCTCCCTGCACCATTCTTGGCATTTGTTTTAATTTACAGCGGCGCTTCATTGGTTGGTTCTTTTCAGTTACACACCGGTTTATCATTTCTGTTAATTAGTTTGGTTTTATGAGCCGATCGGGCATGTCTGTGTTTGCCGCCTTATTACGTTAGTCCCTGTGTGCGTTTTAAGTGTTCCCTCTGTTTGTGCGCGTTTTGTTTTTTGGTTTGTTTTTATAGTCCTTTTGGACCCCGCTGCTCATGTTCCCCGGCAGCTGATCGCGCCCGGGACACGAGGCTGGAAGGGGCTGTACCCTGGACCTGCGTCTTAAATGACTCTGGAATTTCGGCTCGGTAGCCCGTACCGGATTCACACGTGGGACTTTTTCACATATTATTTAAATGCCTAATTTATGTGTGTTTTATTTAATAAATGTTCCTTGGTTTTCCCCTATTTGCTGTCTGTCTGTTGATACTGCATTCTGGGCTCCGATTCTGTGAACCCGATAGGGATCCTGGGGATTTAGCGAGATGAAGAATGGTCTTGCAGGATCTCTGAGATGTCCTATCGTAACATCAAGGGCATTTTTCAATTAAGGAATGGAAGAAATTAAATTAATTAGTTCCAGAACCCCAGAAAATAAAGAGGTATCAAATGCCACACGTTATATATTCTGACATGTGAGGCATGATAACTAGATATCAGTGTTCAACTGTATTATAAAATCCAGTTTTGTGTATTAAACAAGTTATAAAAAGGTGTTATGTGGATAAAGGTTTGGGATATGTGTGGTATGGCATAAAATAAAATTTGAAGAAAGTTGCTACTTTACTTGGTTTGCAATTAAATCATTGTTTTATAATCTTGGTTAAGCTCAATTCAGATGTCTCTAAGACAGCGAGTGCCTTCTGTTGACTGCTTCTGTTATAACATCAGGTGAAGTCATCTATAGCAAGAGTAAGTCTGCATTGGAAAATCATGCTATCATGCCTACTCCTTAATAAGAAAAAAAGCCTTTGGTTTCCCTCAGACATGGTGCGCTGTGTCTGTACAGTGCTTACATAGACATATGTAGCAATAGACCCAATGAGCAATAGAGCCCAAATATGCAGCCAGTGGCAAGGAAACACACCCTGAGGCACAAAAAGAACTGAAACGGGAATCCAGTCTTTCTTTTTGAGATTGAACAGCTGGATTAAGATGAAAGAGTGTGAATGTAGCTGTTCTGAGATTGTGAGAAAATCTTTACAGCTGCTTCTCCGGAACATAAATGGTTTAGCACACTGAGATTTACTGTTCTTTATGGAGGGAACTATATAGAGCAACCACAGGCAAAACCATGTAGGTCTACACTGAGGTTCTATCTACCCTTCTGTGTCTAATATGTATGCAAGAAAGAGAGATGATGATGGAGTCACCGGAGAGGGGCCAGGCCACCTTGATGAGGTGTTGACAGATGAGAGGTGTCAGGTTGTGCTTGTTACACACGAACACACAAATTCATGGGTTGTTCCGCCTCCCAGGGACACATCTGCTACACCAGCTGCTGCTTGGATGTTCAGTCACACGTGAATCGAGGTCAAGGGAGTGTTTATGTGGCTCTAACACTCAGGCGCTGTTATAATAACGCTTAGCCTGCGGTCACTTCATCAATGGAATGGAATGACATTAAGGACAGTCAACGTTTATAGGAGGTTAGACACATGCCGAGGGTCCCATGTGTAAACAAGCTCCGATTGGTGGGATATTCCTTAACTGCATATAGCCCCAAGAGCTACATTAGCAGGGTTAGCTGAGGTGAGCTATGGTCTCTCTCTCAGTCCCTATCTCTCTGGCCTGCCAGAGCAGCTGCCTCAGCCAGTGCCAATGCAGAACAAACAAACAAGTGTTGCCAATGTTCCCTGTCTTTCTCTCTCTCACACACACACACACACCAAGACATGAACTGCTAACAGGCCCTTTTCTCTGGTGCCATGAGGCGTGAAAGCAGCATGATGATAATGTGTATATACAAATCTTTTTTTACTCACTTGATACACACGAGAGCACTTTCCCTCTCATAAGAATGCACTGCAACAGCTAGCAGATGTCATGAGCAGCATATACACACAGCCTAAGCTGTTAAACATGAGAGAAATATTTTGAGGATGCTACTAAAAAAATCTTTACTTCATCTCTCATTGCTTAAATCCATAGTGTATGAGTGATTAGTACAATTAAAAATGCTAATATGAACATCTGTTCTACCGGCATGACAAAAGGTTTTATAAATTTGTTGATACCAAGTTGGCCCACTTACAGTCTGAATAAGGTTGATCAGGAATGTTTGTTTAAAGAATAGCATACAAGAAACAGCTTTTTAAAAGGGTGGCAAAGTGAAAAGGCTAAGGTATGCCAAAGCTCACAAAGATTGGAATGAAGGTCAGTGAAAAAGAAAATTATGGATGACAAATCCAATTATGAGATTCTTCTGTCCAGGCTCCAGTGCCCAAGGTTTTATTAAACACAATGTAGGGAGGTAAGCATTTAGGTGTGATGTTATAGATGAAAATCTGCAGTCATCTGCAACTCGGATTGAGCCAGCATGCAGTAAGAGGAGTCAGAGCGTTGCAGGTTGTGTCAGCATGCGAGTGGGCATGTGCTGTTTGCTGTAAGACCTTTTTATTTGTTTGTTTATTTATTTACTGTTGCACTTCAGCATCAAAAGCCATGTAATTATAGACACAAGGATGTATCAAAACTAATTATCTATGCTTGGGTTGGGGGCCAATTTTAGCATAATCACTTAAATTAATGCATGCCTTTGGGAGGAAACCAGAGTACCTAGAGTAAACCCACACAGACACAGGGAGGTCAGAAATGACCCGGACCGATGCACCTGGGTTTGAACCCACAAAGTTCTTGCTGTGAGGTGAGAATGCTACCCACTGTGCCACCCTGTAAGGTGTCTTTTAAGCACCGCATTTATAAGACACAGTCTGTATTTAGTATATATGTTTGCATATTCATAATGGTGTTCAAATAATGCGAAGATCACATAACACATGGTTATACAGATGGTATTGTTGAAGTCACACAAATGACCAAAGCTAGAGGCACTTCCAAGAATCCAACTTGTAATACAACAGTGGCAGGATTGTCTTAGACAGCTATACCATCTTAGTACCTGTTTGATCAGATCAAATTATGTTTCCTCAAGCTTTTATTTTTTAACTTTAATTTAAGCTTTGACCTCAGATTCCCTTTTTCAGGTAACACAAGTGGAACCAGGTGTTTACTAAAGTTTTGGTAGCTCACCCAGCTTAAGGTTCAGTGCATTTTGGATTCAGACATGCTTTTACAAGCAATTATTTGAGTTACAGTAGGCCTCCTGTCAGCTAGAAGACTTTTCTCATTTGTCTTTAATTGTACCGTATACTCTTTTTTTGTGCATTGTGCACGAAAATCCCAAGGCAGCACCTATTTCTGACATACCCTATAAAACTACACCACAGTCAAAACATGCCCATTTACGTGTCATTCTGCCAAGATTATTGTGAACAGGTGTATATGTGTTCCTAATCAACTTTAATAAACATTTCTTGGACAATTAATGAGGGTTAAATTATGCTAATAGTGTCAAAACATCCTTCAAATAGCTTTATGAATAGGCACGAGAAGAGACTCATCCTCCATTTCTTACTGTAAAATATTTATTTAATACAACCAATTTATTCTCATCGTGTTATATGAGTAAAGTTTTTAATTCATATTGTTTTCTTGCTTGAAGCTGAGGCGACAACAAACAGGTGAAGATCCTATGTACAGCTTCTCATTGTCAAAAGTAATTGAATGCAGAAGTTAGCAAACATATAAATGTATATATTCTGTACCATAGGGTGTACGTTTCACAGATGCAACAGTCTCCATTCGAGGCTTTCCAGTAGACGTTGGGGCGTGACTGCAGGGATTTGTTCATATTCAGCCTTGAATGCTAATGCCTAGCTCAGGGACAGATTTCCAGTTTATCTCAAGGGTTGAGGTCAAGGCTGTGTGCAGTGCAGTCAAGTTCTTCTACAACAACTACCAAAAAGTAAAGTTGTATTAATGTACAGGCATTTCCTACATTAATAAACAAACATGCTTATCATCACAGACATACAGTATGTAGAAATTGGCTCTAAGCTATGTTGTGTGGCCAACATGTTAGGAAGAAACCAACAAGAAGGTCATGCCCACAAAGTGTTTGATGAAGGATAACTCCATGTTCTGTAATTACTTCATTTGATATATCTCAGTAAGATAGGTGTAATGGTGTAAAGGTGTAATCCCTGATCAGAATCCCTACTCACATCACCATAGGCCATTATTGAACTAGCTGAATTCAGGATAGAGAACCAGCATTTCTCCTCTGAGCATTTCTCCTTTGGTGATGTAAGTGCTATTGTTTTCCTTGCATTATTATGGACCAGATTAGGCCAGAAAAAAGTTTGGACCAATCAAAACACACAGGGACTGGCGTCAGGGCCCACTAGGCATCGGGGATTGGGTTTTCACTCATTGCAGATTCATTTTCAGCTCATTATTTTTTATACAAGTTAGTGGTTTGGATAGCAGGGAGGGGGACTAACACTTGTCATATGGCATAGTGAGTTGTTTGTAAATCAGGTTATGGTAGGAAAACAGATATTGGGAGTTCTCTTACCAGGATTTTACTGCATGTATAGCAGAGATTTTACTACATGTCTAGCTGAGCAACCTGGACAAATCAGCAAAATAAATTAGCTAATTGACTAGATTCCCATGTACATGACAATTTTGGCTGCAACAAATCTAATTTTCACTTTATGGTGTAACATCACAACCCTCAGTTCATTAAGGTGGCATCTGTTTAGCATCCACAAGGTCAGTAACTCTTTGCACTTACATACTATATTGTGGGTTTCAAGCATGCATGCTAATGCATAAAATATAGATAGGAACTGCTTATGATATCTTTAAGATTTCCTATTTTTATATAAATAATAGCGCTCTCTGAGATTAATGTTGTGTTCTAGTGTACATAACTTAACTTTAAAGCTCAATATAAAGCCAGGAAGATGAGCCTGAGCAACTTGTAAAAGTGACACCAGATATGGAGACAGACTAGATTATGGTGTTTCCTGCCCATTTCCAAGGTCAAGAGCATATAGAAAATGACAGCTCTGAATTCTTATGTGTAGTAGATTTTACCGTCAGCTGAACACAGACAGCATGAATAAGAAACCCTATGTCAAGGTTAATAGCTGTTTAGTTGGTAATATGAACTTGTCACAGTGAATAATAAAGTCCAATGTACAAACACACTAAAACGCACTAAAAGGTGCATTCTGAAGTAACATTAGTGCTTGGAAATGTCATCAAGATGTTCTGTTAAATAAAAGATAATACACAAAACCAAATAGATAAGTAGGACACATTCGAGTCCTGGAAAAACAACTAAAAAACACAGGTAATAGCGTTTTGACACGAAAGTATATTTTCTTGCCCCTTTAAGCCCATTGCTTAGTACATAATATAGAAACATTGATAAAAAAAATATTTTTTAAAAGAAGCACAAATACAGACACCAGCAAGTTCACACAGTTCCCCAAACAACCAACAAACAAAGATAACAGTTACTGGACCATATCATTTTATATTACTTATCCAATTATGATATAATAAAAAGGTTAGGTTATATATATCCTCCTTTCAATACGGTGCAATCGCTTTTGCAGAAAAGTCCCCCAAAGTTTGATGTTTCCACACACATGCTTTATGGTTGGGACAATGTTCTTGGGATTGTATTCATCCTTCTTCCTCCAAACACGGCGCGTGAAGTTCATACCAAAAATCTCTGTTTTGGTCTCATCTCACCAAGTGTCCTTCTCCCATGCCTACTCTGGATCATCCAGATGGTCACTGGCAAACATTTGCTGGTGTGAGCAGGGGGACCTTGCGTAAAGGTCATCAATCAAACTGTTAACCCAGCTCTCTTTAGGTGATTGATCAGGTCCTACCATGTAGTTCTGGGCTGATTCCTGACCGTTCTCAGAATCTTCCTTACTCCACGAGGTGAGATCTTGCATGGAGCCCCAGACCGAGAAAGATTGACAGTCATCTTGTGTTTCTACCTTTTTCTAGTAATTGCACCAACGGTTGTTGCCTTCTCACCAAGCTGCTTGCCTACTGTCCTGTAACCCATCCCAGCCTTGTGCAAATCTACAATTTTGTCCCTAGTGTCCTTAGACAACCCTTTGGTCTGGGGAATGGTGAGCAGGTTGGAGTGTGATGTATTGAGTATGTTGACAGGCATATTTTATACAGGCAACTAGTTTAAACAGGTGCAATTAATACAGGTTATCAAGTGCCGAATATGAGAGCTTTTTAAAGAAATAGTAGCAGGTCTGTGAGAGACATTCTTGCTAGTTGGTAGGTGATCAAATACTTAATTTATGCAATAAAATGAAATTAATGCAAATTCAATAAAAAATTGTCTATCACAGTTTATATTTTTTTGTTATAGTTTTACATTTTTTGTAGGTGTGAAAACTTGCAAAATTGGCAGTGTGTCGAATACTTATTATGTCCTTTGGTCCTCAAAGGGTTAAAAGTACTTGGGTTGCAGTCCTGGGGCTTTATGTGAGTAAGGAGAAGGAAAGTCCATTAACTGAAAAGAGCCTTAGAGGCTGTTAAAGCTTTTGCACAACCAACACATTTTAGATATTAATATATATATACTGTACAGTATATATACTTATAAAAATATTAAAAATTATTGTTATATATAATATTATTATATTATTATTATTATTATTATTACAAAGTGTACTGTGTAAATTTAAAAAATAATACTGTAAACCAATTATTTACCTTGCATTAGGCATTATTTATTGACCAGACATTTTATTAGACACACATAACCAGCACACCCACTTTTGCCTTTAGAACTGCCTCAATTCTTCATAACATGGCAAGGTGGTGGAAACATTCCGCAATTATTTGGGTCTGTATTGACATGAGCATCTGCAAGGAGTGGCAACCTGTGTGTTCTTCTGCTGATGTATCCCATTTGTTTCAAGTTCAACATTAAATATTGTGGTTATGCATAGATGCTCTTGGTAGCTTGCATTTTACTATCTAAAGATAGTCCCTGATTTACAATGGGAAAATCTTCCAAACATATACATTGTAAGTTGAATTTATGGTAGACTGCAGTTTAATAAATACAGTACTGTATAAATCATTGTGTAGCTACCTTAAACATGTTTAAACTCTTATTATTACTCTTGGGACTGGGGCTTTTCCTCACTATATTTCCCAGTGCTCATTACTCTTGCCATGTGACTCCATAGGCCACACACAGCCTCATCCAGAATATGAGAACAGGGTTATAGTGTGCCTTAACCATACTAAAAACACTAAAAAATAACTACATTTGGGCAAAATCTTTAATATAAAGCGTTTGTTTAATTAAAATACTGAACTCATGAAAGTTTTTTGAATAAAGTATTGAAAATGAAAAACGGTAATGGCTTTTCTTCACTGCATTTCCCCATGCTCATCACGCTTAGTATCTAAATTCCTATGTCACAGACTGCCTATTTCCTTGTGGTAGAGTCTGTAATGGGAGGCCAAGTCGGTTCCCAAACTCAACGCTGAACCCAATGCAGAGCCACAAACACAGAAATAGTATAAAGCAGTAGTGGAATTTATTTATGAATTGTGAGAGGGAGGTATACGTGATGAGGTGCAAAATAGTGGAATGTCGAGTCCAATAGTGATAGGATGATGTCAGCTATAGAGTGGAGGTGACCCAGCTGCAGCCATAGGGATCTGTGGAGGCAAACAGGGAGACGGTCTTAGCGTACCGCGGATATAACGGCTTAGGCCTGAGGATGCGACCAGTTTAAGCTGGGAGATGTGAAATGTGGGGTGGATGCACATGTGACAGAGTAAATGTAAACAAACTGATGTGGGGTTGATTACCTTTTCTATCATGAATTGACCTATAAAGCGGGGTGCCAGGTTCTTGGACTCGACGTGCAGGGTAATGTGTTGCGTTTAGAGCCAAACAGATTGCCCATGGTTAGGATGACTGTCCTCCCTTCTGACTCCAGGAGCCCCGTTATGAAGTCTGCAGCGATGTGTGACCACCGATGCCCGGGGATGGAGAGCAAGTTCAGGAGGCCTGCCGAGGCCTTATTGTGGGTGCAAGTCGTACAGGATCCCACAAACTCCCTAGTATCCTTTTTCATCAACAGCCACCAGAAATGTCTTTGAAGAAGGGCAAGTTGGTTGGCTGGGTGGCCCGCAAACCTCGACATATGCCCCCATTGAAGAGCAGTGGACTGGGTGAAGGCGGGGACATAGAGCCGGTTGGGGGGGGGTCCCGCCCCCGGGTCGAGGATCGGTCCCCTGTGCCTCCCTGATGGTATTTTCGACCTCCCATGTCAAATTTGCCACCAGACGATCTGGGGAGAGGATAGGACCCTCTTGTCTGTCATGATGACTGTTGCCAAACTGGCCAGAGAGGGCATCGGGTTTGGTGTTCCGTGAGCCAAGCCAGAAGGGTCCGCCCTGATTTTCCCCCTCTGGATAATGAACCCCAGGAAGTGCACCGTATCCACATGGAACCCACACTCCTCGGCCTTGACAAAGAAGCGATTCTCCAGGAGGTGGGAGAGGACAAACCGGACGTGTATGTTCCCCCTAGATCGAGAGAAGATCAGGATGTCTTTCAGGTACACAAACGCGAAATGATTAAGGTAATCCCATAGGTTCCCGAGTGGGGTGTTAAAAGCCGTCTTCCAATCATCCCCCTCCTTGATGCGCACCAAGTGATATGCATTGCGCAGGTCCCATTTGTGAAGTACATGGTGCCTTGCGGAGCAGATAAGGGGAAGAGGGTACCGGTTCCATTTAGTGACGGCATTCAGCCCTCGAAAGTCAATGCAAGGCCGTAATGAGCCATCCTTTTTGCCGACAAAGAAGAAACCCGCCCCCAGGGAATAAAGGGAAATTCTTATGAGGCTGGCCACCAGCCAGTCTGCGATGTATTCTTTCATGGCTCCCCTCTCATCGCAAAAGAGCTAGTATAAGTAACTGGTGGGCAGAGGGGCCCCCGGGTGCAATTTGATGGTGCAGATGTACCGCCAATAGAGGGGTAGGTTCCTTGATGAAAACCTCCTGGAGGTCGTGGCACTGAGGAGGTACCTTCGAGAAATCCACGGTCTCCTCAGGTCGAGAAGTGCGAGTCAGGATTGTGGGTGGTGGCAGGCAGGGCAGAGACCAGACATTGCACCGGTCGCTCCAGGCTGTGATAGTTCCCCCCTCCCAGCCCAACTGGAGATTGTGCTGTCTCAGCCAGGGATGGCCGAGGATGTGGTGGGTTGTGGGTGCGGGCACGACAGCAAACGACAGGGTATCTCGATGGTTCCCGGACAGAAGAAGGAGGATGGGGGGGTCCGGTGAATAATCCAGGTCAGGAGCTGGCCATCCAAAGAGTAAGCACGTCTCTAGTGTCTCTAACCGGAATCCGAGCTGAGTCGCGATGTCCGGGTCCATGTGGTTATCCTCAGTGCCAGAATTAACCAGGGCATTCAGGGACTTCTTGCCCCTGAGGAGAGTGAGAGTTGCCAGTAGCAGCAGGCAGGAGGGTTGGGGCTTGGGATCCACGCTAATCAGTACCCCCAGACTCACTGACAAGCTTTGTGTTTTGGCCTTATCTGGCAGGTATGAACAGTGTGTGAGTCCTCCCTACAGTAGAGACACAAAGCCAGGCACTGACGTCTGGCATATTTCGTGTGGGTTAGCTTGGCGCGGCCCAGTTGCATAAGTTCAGGCTCGGGTGACGGCTCTCTACCGGAGACCTTGGGGGCTCCTCCTCGGTGGGTTTTGCTCGGGTGTTCGTGAAGGACTGGACCGGATGCGAGGCTCTCTCCAGATGGCGTTCAAGAAAGCACCGATCCAGTCGGACAGCCAGATCCACCAGTGCCCGTGAGGTCAGGGAGGTCAACAAGGGAGGCGGACTCTTCCTTGAGACGCTCAGACAATCTGTGCCAGAACGCTTTGCGCAGGGCGGCCTCGTTCCAACCGGCGTCAGCGGCTAACAACCAGAACTCTATGGCGTAGTCAGCAACTGACCGGGAGCCCTGTTGAAGGCCGAAAAGACGACCCGATGCCACCTCACCTTGCCTTGGGTGTCCTTCTGAGCTAGTGTGGCCTCAGCCCATATGAGTACCCTATCGCGGAAGAGATCGACAAGGTAATTGACCTTACTGGCATGGGTGGAAAAGGTCATGAAGTGCTGCTGGAACACCAGCCCACACTGTAGGAACCCCTGGCACTGCCTGAGGTCGCCATGGTAAGGTGCAGGATGCGTATTAGGTGGCTTGATCCCTGGGGGGTGCAGGTTGGAAGTTTGTTGTCTGGCCGTGGAGTCCAGAGGGGGCGTGGAGCATGAATTGTTGCTAGGGCCAGGGGTTGTCCGGCTCCCGACACTCATGCTCTGGGGAGGTGAATGACAGGGCGACCTGTTTGCTTTTAGGCTGTTCGACTCGAGTAAAGTATTTGTCATGTTGCACTAGCCACAACTGCTGTCGGTCGAGCACTATCTCGTTGGGTGGATGGGTGGTTGTGACTCTGCGGGTTCCATATGGCCAGAACGTTATGTTATGGGAGGCCAAGTCGGTTCCCAAACGCAACACTGAACCCAATGCAGAGCCACAAACACAGAAATAGTATAAAGCAGTAGTGGAATTAATTCATAAATTGTGAGAGGGCGGTATATGTGACGAGGTGCAAAATATTACAAATCATGTACTCATCATAATGATTTAAGATACATTTCAGAATTTATTATCATGTATTAAAATACATTTTCAAATACTTAGCTGTAGCATGCACAAACTCTCCACATGCTTTTCCAAAATGTGATGATCCATGTCATTCCAACCTGATTCCAAATATTTATTGATAAATAATTTCTAAATATTTTAAAGAACATATTGTAATGTTACTGAAAGCTCTGCCCCATACATTCTCAGTGGGGTTTAGGTCAGGTGACCGTGGAGGAAAGTCCATGACAGTCTGCACTCTTTGAGAGCTGCACAAGCTTTGAGGCATGCTTGGGGTCATTTCATTCTGCAGTACGGATCTTTCTCCACAAAGATTTAAACATTTACTAGTGAAATTAGACTTTGTTTGATCTATTTACAATTTAATCACATACTATTGGGTGTATTCTGCAATTCAGTAGAATACATGTAGAAGTTGCAAGTGTCATACACATAAAATGTTCGTGTGAAAATGTATCATATAGAGAATTTGTTTCAGGCTGAAACTGCGGTTAGAGTGACATGGTGCTATTCTTAAATGCTCTTTATCAGCTGTATGACATGTATTAACATTAGGTTAATTTGGCAAGACCTAGCATGTTAGCCATTAGTCTTCCTTTATGTATCCTCAAAAAAACTAAAGTCATGGCTACAAGATTCTATGTGAAACCAATTATGCTCTACCTTGTCTGAGCCAGTGCAGGTTTTAAAATGCCGCCTCCGAGTCCTGCCTGAAGTATTATATTTACAAGATGAGTGCACATGAAGGGCACCACAGTATTAAGCACCAGTTTTTCTGAGCCCAAGTTTAGATGTTTAAAATTAGTTTTATCTTGATCAGTATCCCTTTGAGTTGCAATTGTGTTTTATTTTATTTTATTTGCTTGCAAATATTTTGTTCTTAAGCACACTGTGCAGTCTTTATTTCAACTTAGTTTCCCTTAGTTTTAGGTTCAGATTTTGTATTTTAATATTACTAAAACAAAATTTGTGGTTTTAAATCATTTTAGCCATCAGAGCATGCATTTGCTTACATATATGCGCCTATACTACTAAATATAAACTTTATCACCTGTGTGTTGTAGGAACACAAATGTCTTCATAGATAGGAACATCAAAATAAAGCAAAAATATGTTTTGTTTATTGCTGCTTAACCACCAGCAAATACACATCTTGTGTGTCTGGCGTGCATCTTCATTCATGTTGGCTTCACTTACTTTAACTTTAATTGACTGGAAAAGAAGATTTGATTCATCATGTTAAAAATGCTGACTGTTTTATGGCTTAATAAAACATAATACACCTGCCTGACTAGCTGAATAAAAACACGTGCCATGTAAGAAAACACCAGTATTTGTGAGCCTATACCTGTAAGTAAACATGCTTTTGCTGAAATATTAAAAATGTATATGACCATACAAACAATTTCTACCAGCCTTTATTTTTAGAAGCTTGACCTACAAAGTTTCTGTCAGGCCAGCCCAGGAAGGAAAGCTGTTATCAAGAACTTTATTCAGAGTTTAATGTAGACAGGGTCAGTGCAAGTTCAGAATGGTATGCACTTTAAAGTCATCCATCATGCCCCCAGAGGGGATGATTACATAGCCTAGGAATGAGATCTGAACAAAGAACCCATTTTTCAGATTTAATATTTAGCTTGTGCTGGAGTATTTGCTGGAGAAAGGGTCATCCATGATAGGTGTGAACTCAAAGGGTCTGGAAAAAAAAACATTTGTATGCAATTAAAAAAAACACAGCTAGAACTCAAAGTGTGGTGGGGAGGGTTTGAGACTGTATGGCATCACTAGGTATCTATCATGGCTCCTGTTGTTGATAAATGAGGCTTTTCATTTATCCAAATATGGAAGCGATTATAAACTTTCAGCAGGTCCAATATTACTATGCCCAATTTAGTTGCTTGAACATGTCTAAAACCAGCAGGATATGATATGAAAACTTTTTTCATCCATTTTGGTGAATTCTTGGACAGCTTTATGGTGGTTGAGAATGAGAAAACACTGAAAAGGTCTATTTGTGTTACGAGGCTTACCTTAAACTCTCGGTGCACTCGCGGCTCGCCCCAGCAGCCGTTACAGAGCGTCCGGTGACACCAATTATATTCAAAGTTTAACTATAACAGTATGAGCACCAGCGTTGCTCAGGGCCACGTCATCACACATACACGCAGTACGCTCTGTCTTCCGTTCGTTACATTACGTTGTCTAGAACGCTTGCGAATATTTATACCCAGTCGTAACGTCTTATAGTGTAGTAAGGGCTTATAGTGCCGACGTACGAGTACGGGGAAAACCGAGGAGGTATTTTCTGGTTCAGGGACAGAATAAGGGTTTCTCTTCCCCGTCCTATGTCGGCTGGTAAGCCGAACCTCACTCCGGTCGGCTGCGTGTCGCGGAGCTCCTCTGCGCTCCTTCATTTGTTAAGCGTCCCAAATCGGCGCCTTCTTGTGCTTACTGCACGTCTGCCCTCTGCCGTATCGGCGCACATTGTCGCCCATTCGCGTTCGCATCACCTGTGGGTGCCATTCCCATTCGGGACTCATCACAGCTGCGTGAATCTTCCCCTTTTCGTTTTTGTACTTTGGAGAGCCTTTTGCTCTGCCTTTTTAGTTATTTCCCCATTCTTATTATACGTCGTGGGGTTCCTTCGTTCCCGCATCCTTGGGTCCTAAACACATATAACGCATATCATAACAATTTGTAGTCTATTTCTATATTGTGCTTTAAAGATGTTTAGATGAGAAGATGTCCATATGATGTGAGCTAGAAAGCTACATCATCCTATATTGCTCCGTTTCTACACTGGACCCTTTTCTCCTTCCACGACAAGCTGATTGATTACAGATTGCTGTGCCTCACCTATTTAAAGCCTCACTCTGCTTCATTTCCTTTTCGGGTGTTTTCACACCTCTTCTAGCTCCTTGTCATTATTGCTGTATTGTGTTAGCTCATTGTTTTGACTCATTGTTTTGTTAGCATCTCTGTCTATGTTTTGGCTTCTGTCTTTGTTAGCACTTCTGTCTCTGCATATAAACATTGCTTGTATTAGCATTATGTGTCAGTGTTTTCTTGCTATGTTTGTGATAGTGTTAGTAGTTAGCCCTCTGGTCATAAAATATGTGTAAGAATTTATGTTTGTACTAGCTTCTCTGTTATGTGTAGAAAATATTTGTAATCTGTTTAATTATCTGTGTATTAGCACTGTCTGTCATTCATACCATTAGCTGTTTTGTATTAGCAGTGTCTGTTTGTATTTATTATAGCTCAGTCTGACACACACACACACACATATATATGTTTTTGTTTCCTTGCCTTTCACCAAAAATGACAAAAAGAAAGCTTTAAAAAAGAAAATGTATGCTATGATACAATGGCTTAGTTTTTCAGGTTACGGCAGCCAGCAGCACTACTGGTAGAGGACCATTCCTATCTGCACCAGAGTTGACCAGGGCTGGAACGCAGCACAAATCTTGCAGAATACAGGGATAGAGCATGATCAAGCTGTATGAGAGCACCATTTATTGCAGTGTGGTGGTAATGTTCCTGACTAAAGAGCTGTCGTACTGGCTGGAAGCAACAGGCAATTCTGGAACAAGTGGCTGCTACTTTCATACTAGAAGCACAAGCCCACTATATGTGGGCTATGCAAGAGTTCTTCTGTTGACTGTCTAACAGGCTCCACTTGCATGGTTTTGGCCATGGGAGAAAGAAGAGGTGGTACCTAAGTGAAGTAGGAAACAGATGGTTGCAGTAAGTGCACAGCTGGATAAGCAGGCCCAGTTTAATGACCATAGTTATGAGCTCATTGAGGGACCATCTGATGTCTCTACATGCCAGTTAATACTGGATATTGGGAATGGGGCCACAATTTGAGCTGGTCTGCAGTGTGACATCATCCCACTCACGTTCTGCCACCAAAGTGCTAAACTTCAATTAAAACTTGCCACAACTCTGCCCACAGAAAGGGTGGTAATACACAGACCAATCATAATTACAAATCTCCTTTCTATCATGTGACGTTGGCTCCACATGTTTGCACAAAGTCTGCTAATCCATGTTATCACAGAATTATTATACAATGCACCAAAAAGCATCTTGTGATATTACTGAATAATTGGCTTCCTTTGTCTTCAAGTGCCCCCATAAATGCTTGATAAGGTTTAGGTCGGGTGAGTGTGAAGAAATGTTATTATAGTCAGCTTGTTACCTCTAGGCTTGTGTCCACTACTAAGACAGCTACAAAGATTTTCTTGAAGGAGGGTATCACCTGGGACTGTATACAAGTTGTGTGGTTTGAGGCAACTAAGATATGATGTATCTAATAGTACTCCTTTAAGGCTTAGAAATACCCAAGACACTTTGAATGCCAGATACGAAATATATTGTACAGTTATATACTCAGAAACCATAAACCAAGTAATTGACAATACTCACCAAACAGATAAAACAGGTAACAGATAAAACAGGTCAACAAGAAAAGATTCAATATTTATAATGTGATTAGTGTCCATAGGCCACTTGGCATTTTTGTGGTTTTAAAGCCTTGAGGAATAGAATGTTTTTACAAGTATTCCATCATGAGGTGGACATTTCGAATAGTGGACCTTTGTGGAAGTTGAGATAGTGGAGAGCAGACGGCAGCAGGTGTTGGCAACTAATGGCGTGGACAAATGAAGTTGGAGCCAAGAATTAAGAGGTCAGACAAAGTCCTAGCTTCACCAACCCGGAACT
>JAUZSU010071448.1:0-20611 GCA_034780255.1 Parotocinclus maculicauda | reverse complement strand
GCCTACTGCACCTTGGTAACACACACTGTCCCCACACTAACAAAAGTTCCATTTATTCATTCAGGAGAAACGATTAGGGACTCCACCCACAGGCATGAGCATACATATAATAAGGTTGCATGCCGTTACATCTTATCACAAGATCGGCATACACAAATTTCACTAATGGTGCGATCATGTAAATGTGAGTGAAAACAGCTAAACAAAACAATCTGCTGTAAATATATATGTGTGTGTGTGTGTGTGTGTGTGTGGGTGTGTGTGTGTGTGTGTGTGTGTGTGTGTGTGTGGCCTGAGCTCAGCAGGTGCGTTAATACTCAAGATTTAGCGCTGTATGATTAGAACACTTGCTATTTTGAGATTAGAGTAGGAATTGCAATGCATATCTTCTAATGTTACTTAGGTAGACTACAGGTTTTATAAGAGATTCATAGTTAATCTTTGGCCATGTTGGTTTTTTTTTTATTTATTTATTTTTATTTTTTTATAGTCAATGCTCAGACGAAGGGGTTTGAGACTGGTGAATGTATGGGGCAGTGATGCATGAGGGAGTGAGCTTGAAAAACATGAAAAACACATGAATAACAATAGAAAAAGTATAAGTAATAAAGTAATTAGAAATTCTGATTGTTTCCTTTGCTGTCATGTGCCAGTCAGCACAGATGTGTTGAATTTCAGTAGCAGCTGATGAACAGCAAAAATGTCTGTATTGCTGTTATGTTAATGAATACCCAAACTTGAGTGCCTCTGGTCTGGCCTGGTGCTGCAGAGACACAATTAGCTATGTTTGAGCTAGGAAAGGTCATATGAGGTTTCTTCACTGCAAAGGCAAAGTTTGTAGTGAAGACCAGTGGTAGTCGGGTGTGGTGGGCCAAAGTTGAATTATGAGTTGGGTGTGTTTATTAAACCCTGTGTGTTTATTGGACCCTGCTTATCCATGCAAAGCGATCAAGTAAAGGGATTAATTGCATACCAGATGTGATGCCAGTCCATCATGGGGCCCTGTCCCAGCACCACTTGACATTTTCTCTGCAAGATGGTCTTCTGTCCATCTCTCATGGCTGTTGCGGTGATGAGGCACCTTTCACTGTTCCACTGGCTTCTCCTCTATCAGAAACTGGCAGTTAATGAAATATGCTTAAGTTTATGGTTGTCAGGTTTCCACTTTTCAGTTTAGTTGACATGTAGGTTCAATGTTTGGAAACAATAAAATAAGGCAATTTTATGGTGGGGTTTGGGATGATAAGGGTTATGCCATCGCTTCATGTCTAGGCTAATGGGTGTGACTCTGTGGTTTAGGCTCTAATCGGAAGGTTGCGAGTTCAGGTTCCAGCTTTGAGTGAGGCCTTCAGTTACTAGTTAATGGTAAACTGTACTGAGTTAGCAATTGTCCATTTCCTCTGCACATGTGTAAACATAATAAACCTTAATAAACCTTGTAGTTAGTAAACCCTGTAGTTACAGCTCAGTCATTTCTAATGTTCTCTTGTGTTTATCTCCAGGTGACAAGAGATTAAAGTACATAAGTTTGACCATTTTGGTGATTCAGAATGCCTCGCTTATCCTCAGTATCCGGTACGTGCGGACGTTGCCAGGAGACCGTTTTTTCACCACATCCGCCGTGGTCATGGCCGAGGTCCTGAAGGTTCTCACCTGCCTCATTGTCATCATCTTTCAGAAGCAAGGTTTGTCCTTCTCTTTTCAGGTCGTTATCAGCTTACTCACGTTCCAAAGTGCAGTGCTCACAGAGATTAGGGGCTATTTCAAAATGAAATATCACACAATGAAATATCTCTTAATTTTTGTAAGCAGTGTAGTATAACATAACAGGCAAATTGTAAATTGTAGACTAACTAGATCAGGGGTACTTTGTGGCTCAGAGATTATATACTGCTCATCTCATTTTGAAGTAGCCCCTATTTTTTGTGAGTGGTATAATTGTATTCTGTTTTGGCTTATTTGGTTAATTAGTGATGCACTGAAATTTTGCAAAGTTTAATGTCAGACCAGGCCAGTCCGATTAAGCTGAATTTGGGTCCAAATAAGCAAATAACATTACACGTATATAATAGGATTTGTTTCTTTAGGATTTGGTCCGGCTGGTCCCATTAACCGGTGGTACAATTAACCAGATTCAACTGTATTATTTCAGGGCTTGTCTGTGTATGTTTGTCTTTACTGAACATAACACACTTTTGTGCTTTTATTGTAGACAGAATATGTTAACCATTATGATTTTATATCACACTTTCATAAATGGTTCATAAATGTTTTCTAACTTTAATTGGTTAAAAAAATCATAATACAAAACAATTTAAAATCAGATATCAAATCAGACTTTATGCTTAATGCTTAAAGGCATTCTGTCTGTCCCAATGCAGGAAATATCAGGGATTTTGTGGCCTTGCTGTATGATTCTATAGTGGTGCAGTATTGGGACACACTGAAGTTAGCAGTTCCATCACTTATCTACACATTACAGAACAATCTGCAGTATGTGGCCATATCCAATTTACCAGCAGCCACTTTCCAGGTGAGCAACCCATCTGCTTTCTCTAATACCTTTTTTTCCTCACTCTCTGTAGGCTATATTGTATATTTGATGTTTCTAGTGGAAATGAAGAAGAAACAGTTCCTGATTACACATGATGTCCTGGAGTAATTTCCACTTATCGGCCATGTCAGTGTTTGTCCACTGCTATTCGACATGGGTCTTCTAACCCAGTAATCAAAACAAGTCAGATACATTTCTGAATTTACAAATGAATTCATTATTACTTACATGTACTTGTATCTTATTTCAGACAGTATGAACTTAAGATCTCTGTATTTCTAGTACTGTGGGGAAAAAACAAAACGTGGTTATGATTACCTATTAACATCACTTGTTTAAAATCACATGATTTATACTGCTCACAAAAATTTGGGAATATTTCACTGTGAGATTTCATTTTGATGAGCAACGGCATAAGCTTAAACTGAACACTTGCGATCTCTGATCCCTCAGGCGGCACTGCATCAAGAACCATCATTCATCAATAGCTGATGGACAAGGGATTACTTTTGCAAACCTTTGTAAAGCACAACAAAACAATTATATTTACAAATGTTGTCTAGTATGGGCTTGGAGGCATCTGGCATGGACCATCATACAGTGGAAACATTTGTTGTGGTCTGATAAATCAGTATTCCAGTATTATTTTTTTTTAAGAAATGTACCTTGTGTGCTCCAGACCAAAGGCAAAAATCACAATCTAGACTTCTGTCATTAATAGACCTAAATTGCACTCGTCCCAACTTTCAATGGATACTGTTGCAGGCCTGAAATCCAGGAATGACTGCTGGTTAATAAATAAAATGGCAATACATTATATATCTGGGGTTCATACTGTCTGTGATTAAATACATGTCAAAGTAATTGTATGGAACAAAGCATTTAAAAACTATTTTCAAAAGGTCTCCAACTTTTTCTTAATTGGGGTTGTAGTATTCATGTACCCATAGACTTGCAAAATTTGGATGAACTATGCTATCTTGGCATCTTCTCACTGTTTCAGACAGCATCTGTACTGAAAGCTTGGTTTTCCCTAGCTTAAGTCAGATGACTGTTCAGAGGACCCCATGACAGTCTGCTCTCATTGATCTTTTTTGCTTTTCAAGTAGTTGTTACAAAGCCTTAATGTCTTTTGGGTCGGACGTGACTCCACAGTATACTTAAAATAGAAAGTTAATGATCAGATATAGTGATCATACAGGTCATGCAAGAATCTTGGTTTGTAGAGAAAAAAAATTGTCTGCATGTAAGAGTTTCATCACTGAGGAGATTAAATTAAAGATTCTTCTGATAAACAAATCTAATCATTTGGGATTTCTAGGGATTCATGGTCTGTCAGTTTGTCTGTCATTTTGCTAATGTTAGGATAGATTTTGCACCTGGAAGTCTTTGTGTATTATATTATCTTGTAGGTCTACATTCTCGTCTTACCAGGAGATACGAGATATATATTCTAGCTGTAGATCTATGACATTCACTGATGTCAAAGCATTATACAATGCTTCTTTCAGTAGAGCAATGTCTCAAAGCAGCTTTATGACTATCTAGGCCCAAAACACTAATTGGCGACAGTGGAAAGAAAAAACTCCCTAAATGTAAGGAAGAACCTTGTGAGAACCAAGACTCAATATATGTGTAATTAATTAATAAAAACAAGAATAAAGTAATGTAATGAAATAATAAGAATATAAACTTTTACCACCTACAAGAACGCAGCTATGGCACATCTTCTCAATGGGACAGTGGTGGCGAAACCCATAGACTTATATAATATACATGATCTAATGATAAAATAATATGCGTAATCTGCCTACAATTGCACCTTAGTAGTTGTTCTACTTTTTTTTTTTTTTTTTTAGGGTGTCTATGTTTGAGGTCAGAATTTTTGTTCAACCTTAACCGCAACGTTTGAATGTCTGAGTTGTTCGAGTGGATAGGTGTTTAAATTCCAAAGTTCCTGTGTATAAGTCAGAAATGTGAAATGCTCTATCCTCCTCTCCTCTCCTTTTTTTCTGTCTATAGGTAACATATCAGCTGAAGATTTTGACTACAGCGCTCTTCTCAGTTCTCATGCTGAGGAAGAGTCTGACGCGAATGCAGTGGGTCTCTCTGCTCATCCTCTTCACAGGCGTGGCTATCGTACAGGTGGAGCAGGATGGTAGCAAGAAGGAGGAAGCCAACGTAGCGGCCGGTTCTCAGAGTTATGTAAAAGGCCTGGTGGCCGTGGTGGTGTCGTGTCTGTCGTCTGGCTTCGCCGGGGTTTACTTCGAGAAGATCCTGAAGGGTAGCTCCGCCTCGCTGTGGCTGCGGAACGTGCAGCTGGGGCTGTTCGGCATGTTGCTGGGACTGCTGGGCATGTGGTGGAACGACGGGCCACAAATCGCAGAAAAGGGCTTCTTGTTCGGCTACACGCCCATGGTGTGGGGCGTGATTTTTAACCAGGCTTTCGGTGGCCTGCTCGTGGCCGTGGTCGTTAAATACGCAGACAACATCCTCAAGGGCTTCGCTACGTCTTTTTCAATCGTGGTCTCCACGGTCACGTCCGTCTACCTCTTCGGCTTCCACGTGGACGTGATGTTCGCGCTCGGTGCTGGCCTTGTCATCGGCGCCGTCTACATGTACAGTTTGCCTAAAGCTGAAGCTCAGCCCACTATCTCCGACTCTTCTCCTTCCCCTTCCTCATCCACCTCCTCCCTCTCGTCGCAGAAGGATGGGTTTCTTCCAAAGTCAGTTCTGGTGAAATGAACCTATGCTGCAAAGTTTTCTTATTGCATAACCCCTCTGCCCTTCATTCTCTATAACTTTTCAGTAACACCTCTTTAACCTGGACTTCTTGTCATCCTCGCTTTTTCATTTCAGCCTCTTTCTGCTGCTTTTGGTTGATTATTTGAGCACTTTCCATCTCTTTCTGGTTTGTGGAGATAGGGCATGTTATGCTGCTGGGGTGTTCTGTGTGTGCACAGTCATACTGAGAGGAGTTTTATCATTGGTTGATAGACATTGCATATCATCACCGACCTGTTAAGATCTAATTCATAAAGCTCTTGTTGTCTAATCATCCTGAAAATCATTGCATGACAAGGTCAGGTGTGTTTGCAATAAAACAATGTAGTTTAGCTTTCCAACAAACGGTTTGGTCTCAGATATGTATGCCAGGTTGGGTTTTTAGCTCATTATGCCTGCGAATCTCAAAGCCAGTAGGTAGCATGCTGTCTTTATCAAATGTATCACCTGCAGTGGTAAATCAGTTTAGTACGTCTTCCAGAATGCCTTAAAGAGATACAGTAAGATGACAAGATATATTTGTTTCAAAAGGTTTATTTTTTTACATGTGGAGCTACAAGGTTAACAAGTTTGGGCTTTTTATTGTTTCAAATAATGTTTATTGTTTTGATACGGCATCCTTCTAAAGTTCTATTATTATTGCATATCTGCTGATACAGAGTAAAACTAATACAGCAGCACAATTTAGGTAAACTCTGCTAGTCTGAAAATTAGTATTACAGCTAAATTACTTGATTCTTAGCAAAACATGGCATTCTGAATTGTTTTTTCTAGGCTTGCATATTTAAAACATTGTATAGACAGTTTGTGGACACACAAAAAAAGTTACATCCACAACAAGGTTATTATTACACCAGCCTTTGTTCCTAAGAAGGTTTCTGCTAAATTTTGGAACATTACTGTGAGGTTAGCTTCTAATGTTAGACAATAAGCCCTGGCTCACTTTAGGCTTTCCCATACATCTTTTTTTGTGCGCAAGTATTTTATAGCATGTTTTACTATTGACTTCGAAATACTGGATTAACATGAATCCAATTTGATGGCAGTGACTTTAGATACTTTTAAAATCCAGTTAAAATGCTTAATTTATTTATGAGTGTAATAGTACAGGTATGTGGTGCACAATGCCTGCTTTGTGCTTACAGCAACGGTATAGGTTCTGAATAACATCTGATAGCATCACCTTTAAGACAGTGGAGTAACAGATCACAAAGTAGAAACATTGGAGTGAGATGAGATTCCCTATCTTCTTGCTCCTCCTGTTACCGGTTCTAGTTCCCTCTCTAGTGCTGCATTTACTTTTTATTTGCAACTAAGCTCGATGAATGCACGATTGGAAATATGCTCTATTACCCCGTTGAGCTGCCTATTGCCTGGAGACAAGATGAGATATGGTTGAGTAATGGAGGCATGCAGGATCCATTTGGTATTTGGCACATCTGCCCCCAGATGTTGCAGCTGGGACTGTATTTTCTGCAAACTCATAGGCCCAGAAATGCCCAATCTGGTGGAGACGTTGTTGGGAAACCCTTGCTGTATGAGGGCGGGCGTTATCCTGCTGGCTGACCAACTGTCATATGCAGTGGCTCCCCAGATAGTAAAACCATCAGTTGGGGCAGTGTGTTACTCCACAGCAAAGGCAGGATTTAAGCGCTCACCATGAGGCCTCTCTATTCAAACCTACCCTGTCGTTGGATTCCAGACAGAACCTGGATTCGTCACTAAAGACGATACAGTGAGGAGGCCTGTCTGGCCATTTTGGATCCTGTTTCCATGTGTGTGTGCACGCATGTGACCACTGTTCTTAACATCTCTGTACAGCTAGGTCAGTATGACCTAGATGGCAGGCAAATCATCAAAACAACCATCCTGCTTCCCTCAGCCCAGTGAAGTGGCCCCTCTCAATGTCTGTCAACTGGGCAAAATGACAAGTGCATTGTAGAGGCATGTCTAGCAGTCAACAATTTCTCACCAAGAAGCACACTACCTAAAATTAACCTTTTCAGCAGAGGAAGCACTTTTTGTCCTCTTGTGGCAAGACCCAGTGTCTAACCAGACTGTACTTGTAGTCATTTACATAGCCAGGCAAAATGTAAATTTTTCTCAGGCAGATGTTATTTTTTTATCAGAGAGTATACAGTGGTGTCAAAAAGTGTTTGCACCCTTCCTGATTTCTTATTCTTTTGCATGTCTGTCACACTTAAATGTTTCAGTGTGACATAAATGATCACCAAATGTAGATATTTAACAAAGATAAGACAACACAAAATGCAGTTTATAAATGAAGGTCTTTATTACTAAGGGAAAATTGGCAGTTTGTGCTTGATGTGGGTGCACTTCCTCTAGTATGATCAAACTATTGTCCACCCTTATGGGTGAAATTCTTTTAATTATTAACAAAATTAGCCTTATAGCAACATTGAGCTTCTTTTGACTGGTCTGCCTTCGTTTAAATTATTGCTTTAATTAATGCAGGATTCCCTTTCTAAAGTGAAAACACTGGCACGTTTCAGATGGGTTTTTTGATCATACCAAATTGTATGCTAAACCTTAAATGTTAAATTCTAGGTCTCATAAGGAAATTATTTAACACCATGATCCACATTTGGGGATCGGGTGCTTCAACTCCCCTACTGATGGGATGGGATGGGATGTAGGTGGACAGAAATAGTAAAAAATAAGTAAAAAAAAAAAAAAAAATGTTCAGAATTTTTTTTGCCACTTAATGGGTTAATGTGATTTGATTAGCAGGGTGAGGTACGTCATTCAAGGATTTGGTTGCGGATATATACCTGGCCCTTTGTACTGACTGCTTTTGTTTTTAGTTCCTGGAAGGTTTCTGGGTGGAAAGAAAACCTTTTGTCTTTGTATTTTTATGATGTGACAACTGGGCAGGTCTCAGTCAAAAACTAGATAGGGTGGAGTAATCCTTTAACTGATTAGCTGATTATGTGGTGCCAGGACATCACACACCCTTTCATACTTCAGGAGAACGTTTGAATAGCCAGTCCACTATTCAGCCTGTTCTTAGAGGTTGGAGAAAAATTGCACCAACACAGTAAAAATATGCAAAACTCTGCACTTAACGTAAACTGAGATCAAGACTAAACCCTGCTCCATGGAGTACGTAACCTATTGATTTGTTTTTATTTTATTTTTATTTTTTTTTACCAGATAATTGTATACTAAAGTCTTACAATCTTATCTTGAAGTTATATTATAACAGCAGGAACATCCTGCAAATTAGCAGGTTACCTCACTAACTAGTACTATTAACTATAATGTGAATCATACTAAACCCAAATTAATGAAAGGATGGTGCATCCATTTATTTTTTTGCCAAATAAAAACAGTACCCTCCATGTAGGATTCAGATTTAGAACAAAAAATGACATAAGAAAAATAAATGTTTAATTCAAAACAACAAAAATATTTTGCTGAAGAAATGTTTATTAAGGACTTAAATGGTAATGGCAAACAGCCAAGCATATAGAACAAAGGCTTGGGAAACTCTGTGCTCTCTAAACAGTGAAAATGTTGGCTGTGTGCATAATCTCAAAATTTAAAGATCCCAGACAACCAAAGAAGTCTTTAATTGCTGTTCTTGTAAGAAACCAATAATGTACAGACACTTGTCGGATTGCTATAGATTGTTTACAATATTTACAGGGGAAATCCGATAATATACACACAGTCGTTCAGCAGAAACCATATTCAGAATATTTTTTCAGTATTTCTCTTAGCAGTACCTTTCTGTGTGGTGTCTGCATGTCCTCCTCATGTCAGCATGGGTTTACTCTGACTACTCCAGTTTTTTTTCACAGTCCAAAGACATGCGTGTTTGGTTAATTGGTTGAGTTAAACTGGCATTGACTTCGGTGTATATATGGGTCTAGTCTTGAGCTAATTATACACAAGGTTGTAATGCTGTGTCACTGAAATGGCCAATGAAGCTCATAGTGACGTTAAATAAACCAAACAAATGATGAACAAACATAACCATAGATTAGATATGCAGGTATGCACCACTTAACGTCCAAATTACGCTCCGTAAAACAGGATGTTGACTGAACGTTACCATAGTCACAAAAAAGTTTAGATACATGGTGTCTGTGCTGAGGGGCTTCACTCTCATTCAAGAATGAAAGATATATGTTGATAGATTAATGCACAGCTCAACAGACGACCACAAGCTAAACAGCAGTTTAAAGCAGACTTTTGCCATATTAATTTGCTATATTTTGCTGACAGAAAAAAAGTATTTGCTGTCAAATTGGCATTAGCTTCTTAGACCAGTGTCCCTAGTTTAACAGGAAAATCAGTTTTTACTCTCAAACAAAAAGACAACATTTTGCAGGAAGATTGACTGCAAAACTGTTATGGTAATTTAACCGCAACAATTACTTTAAAAGTTTGATTTATATAGTGAATATAGTTCGAAATAAATGCATTTAATTTAATATAGCTATCATTATTATTGTATTAGAATCTATACAAGATAGTAATCGGACTGTGGGGTAATTACTTGACTTTCCAAAAAAATGCATGCAAGTTTCTAAGACCTGTAAATAGACATGGTTCTTTTGAACTGAATTTGCATTGCGATTATGGCGTTTATTACAATATTTAATTTCATTTCATCCAATTTCAATATCGTCCCAAGCCTTGTGCAAACTCTTTCAATATTTTCAGTATTCCTAATCCCCCTTTGTTCCAGTTCAGTGTATGTTCATTGTTTTGGACAAATTGGAAGGAACGTGTGTAATAATTCTGTTCACTCAACATTAGAAATGTAAAAGCTCAACATGGCATTGTGATATCATAGTATGGTATTCTGATCAACTTCCTGATCCTGTCTCTAACATGCTGTGTGTTTGTGAATTTCACCAGTGCTAACAAATGGCTAATGCTGTGCCTTTCTTAGTACACTTATGTGACAGTAGCCGCCAATCTCAAGAGTTTAACATGTAAATGATTAGCACTACATTAATTATACATATTCTTTTCCTGTTCACAAGTTTACTTCACATTTCCTGTACAATTGTTTGATAAAATTATGCCAAATTTATTTTTATCTTCTCAAAGCAAAAAAAACTGCCGAGTTTTTTACCAGTTATTAGAGATGTACACATCTGATTAATGTTATACTTCTGTTTAAGCACATATTGTATTAGCTAGAGCACATATTTCAGTGACATAATGAAGGATTGAGGTAGTAGAGCTGAAACTGGAGGCGATTTGGTAAGGGGTTTTTATTTTAATCTGTTTTTGGATTATTAACAAATTATAGACATATTGGGGAAATGCTATAAAGATGCTTTTGATATCTTTTTGTTTATTCTTTTTATATTTAAGTATGCAGTTCTTGTTTGTTTATATATATATATACACACACACACACACACACACACACACACACACACACAGTCGATTCCGGTTAATCGGACCACATTGGGACACGATCGTTTTGGTACTAATAACCGGCTGGTTTGATAAAAAGAACATGCCCTGTGTTTATTAAACCTTTATTGTGCGATTTACACGTATAGCGAACGTACAAACAAGAACTACTGTTGCTTACGAACTTTGTTCATTAAAAAATTAACTTGCAAACATATTTTTCGAAACGATGTACAACACAATGTATAGTAGTATGCCAAGCATAATACTGTAAAAAACAAGTTCTAAGCGGAATTTAGGTCCAAATAAGCAAATAACATTACACGTATATAATAGGATTTGTTTCGGTACTTAAGGATTTGGTCCGAATAAGCCGCTGGTCCCATTAACCGGTGGTCCTATTAACCGGAATCGACTGTATTTATTTGATTATTCATTCATTCACTCAAAATCCACACGGGTCGTGGGCCTGCGCAAGGGCAGGAACAACCCAAGACGGGGCGCCAAACCATCTTAGGGCACACACACACACACAGTCATGCACACAATTACACACTTTTAGAGACACCAATTAACCTAACACGCATGTCTTTGGACTGTGGGAGGAAACCTGAGTACCCGGAGTAAACCCACGCAGACATTGTCACTTCACTAGCTGCAGAACTCAAAGAAAGCCATGTTAAGCACCCTGTAATTTCTGGGAAGTTAATTGATAACCTGTAATACTGCTAAATCAATGCTGGCACTGTTTCAGCAGTTTGATTCGGTGTGTGTGCGTTTGCGCGTGTATGCGTGCGCCTGCCCACGCCCGATCCTCCGCCCCCTACCTACCAATGCCCTTCGTTTCCGTTATCTTTTCATTATTAAATATAATTCTACTCAGGTCAGTAATGTGTTAGTTGTCGCTGCTCTCGTTAGGACGTTTGCCTTGCTCACCTGTGTCTGCTGACTGCGCGCGCTGCGCTTGAAGCCGCATGCTGAGCGCGTGTCTCGGTGTGTGACGATCCTGCTGCACAAATCCAGCCGTGCACCAACAGTGCTGCTACACAGCAAAGAAAACGTCGTGCCATGGTTCCCGGAAAGTAATCAAGTCTAAATAAGATCCGAGTTGGGTTTAAATCCTCAAAAAATCTCGAGAGTTCCCAAAAGTTTTTAACCAAGTCTTCACATCTCGAGCATTATGTTATTCAAGTTTAATTCAAGAACATATCGTAAAACTCTTCTCAGGTATGGACTTAAAAATCGTTTCAGATATTCTTCATGAGGTTATTGGGTCAGTGCCCGTCCAAACTTTTCTGAAAAGGATGAAGTCTTTCGTACTGTCTCGCGCGCTCTCACTTACTCCATCACTCTCTCTTACCCTCACACCCTGACTTTCTTACTCCCTCGCGCACTCCCCCATAGTCACTCCTTTAAACACCCCCCTCCACCCCGCGCGCGCCTCACTCACTCTTTTTCTGCTTAGCGTCATTGTAATGCGAAAGCCACCAGAGAACAGATGTTTGGTTTTTGATTTTTTTTGCTGTTATACAAAGTCTACTAGCTGGCCACAATTAAATTTGTGTTGTTTAAAAATGCTGATTAAATGAACGTTACCTTTTAGTAATGGCATAAATTCCAAATCTTATCTCACATTTAATTGATTGTTTTGTTTCAGTTTCTGTTTATGTCAGCTTTAAGAGTGCTGAGCTTTTATTTAAGTTATCCGAAAACGTAAAGGTTTGTTTTAATATTTACTTTTGGTAGTATGGTGAATGTTGAAATAATAATAGGAAATACATTTTTATTACAAATCTATGTGTCCTGTACAATGCACCACAGTATACACAGCATATAAAACATATTTAAATTGGCTTTAATTCTATTTATAATCGAAATATAAATAAATAAAAAATATGAGCTTTACGTTGACACCCCACTACTGTCAAAACTTACTGCTGTGTGCATATGGGAATCAATATTCGATAGAGAGATAGATAGACAGACAGACAGACAAGCAGACAGACAGAAATAATTATATTTAACGAACACACTTACTGACACCCGTACAAATTATTATATAGAAAATGTAACTGAAGCATTGTTTTCTATTAACCTGTATGTTTTTATGTTGATCAGAGTGTAGTACCATTCAAGCATAAATACAAGACTTCCTGTTTCACTGGTATATCATTCTCAGCACTGCACTGAAGTAGTGGTGGTGTGTTAGTGTATGTTGTACTGGTATGAGTGGATCAGACACAGAAGTGCTGCTGGAGTTTTTAAACACTGGTTTCACTCACTATGCCTTTGATTACACATATTTGCCTTATTTCTCTGCCTTGCAGGTGTAAAGTCAGAGACAGCAGTTAATCTGTTTTTGTACAGTTTGTGTTCATCAACATCTACTCCTTCTGGACATTTTGGATAAGTGGACTGTTTTTAGTCAAGCAGTGGTACTGGGGTGATTAAAACCTCCAGATGCACTACTGTCTGATCCACTCAAACCAGCACAACACTCAATAACACAACACCACGGCATCAGTGTCAGTGCTGTGCTAAGAATGGTTCACCACCCAAATAGTACCTGTTCTGACCATTAAAGAGGAGAGGAAAGGGGACTAACAAAGTATGTAGATTAACAGACTATAGTCTATAATTGTAGAACTACAACATGTTTATATATGGTAAGTAGAACTGATCAAATGGACAATAAGTGTAGAAACACGGAAGTATAGATAATAAAGTGGCCAGTGAATGTAGAGTATAATATTTGAATTGCACGTGTCTCTCTAATGGTCCACATGCTACATAGTGACCAGTAGTGCTGCAATATGTTAACATATTCATTTTATATAATGAGTACCATATGCAATATATAACATGAGTACCATAGACATTACATACATCACTGTGGATACTACAATGTAACAGGAATTTTACAGTGTCTGTAACAAACGTGACTTGTTTTAAATGTTTAAAATGACCAGTGCCACTATAAAATGTTCTTTTCCACCATATCCAATTTGTCCAGTTACTTTGATTTTTTTAAACAATGTCTCTGCTGTATCTTAACTTGTCTAGGAGCAGCATAAGGAATTTTGCCGTCTTTGAAGGAAGTGTGGGGGAGGCTGCTGATACACTTTCTGTCACGATCAAGGATAGATCAAAGTCATCCATAGCAGTAGACTAACCTAACTACAGAACAGGCAGGTATCTTTGTAGTCTTCTTAAGTATTTCAGTAAATGGCATATACATTATAGATCTGAGAACTTGACCTACCACTAGACTATCTCTAGTCCAAGAGCTGGACTGAAAGAAACCAAAACAGTTATTCTGTGAGAAAAACAGGAGGAACACTGGCTTTTAGATCTGTCTAAGATTAGCAGCTAAGCAGTTTATTATAGATAAGAAAAGTATGTGTGTTCTTGTCTTCCTGCACTCCTTTTGTTGCCAGCATAGCCTGACCTTAACTTAAGAGTCACCTACCTCTTTAATCACACTTAAAAATTTGTACCCTTTAAAGGACACATACACCAAATTTTCTGCACAAGGTGTTCTTATTAATATAATTTAGATAAGTGTGTTTTGTTAGTTCTCTAGTTCAGACAAACTACTTCTTCTATTGTTTTATTATATTACTTGTTTTTTTGTCTTTTTAATAGTCAAGGCCTACGCAGTGTTTATTCTCTAAACATTGCTCTTTATCAAATTCTGGAAATTCGAAGAAAACTTGTAGTGTTCTCTTAATTTTTCCAGAGCTACAGAAAATAATTAATGAACTGTTATGACCCAACTTTTCCCTCTGGACGATTTTTTGAACGATCATTTTGAATTACAAAGCACTGTTCACCTGTGCAGTTCTAGTAAACTGCATGCCCAAGAAAGTTAAAGCAGTGCTGGAAAATAAAAATATTGATACTTTGGTCATAATTTGGCCATTTTGACTTAGGGTTGTACTCACTTTTGTTGCCTGCGGTTTAGGCATTAATGGCTGTGTGTTGAATTATTTTGAGGGCACAACAAATTAACTATATGAATACATTGCATTGTTTTAGTGTCTTATCTTTAGCGTTGTCCCATAAAAAGTTATAATAAAATAGTTATATAAATATATTCTTCTAAAAGGGCTTTTTACCAGATTTTGGAACATGATTCTGAGGTCAGCTTATAATTTTACACAATAAGCTCTGGCTCTCTTTTGGAATTCCAATGCATTTTCAGGGTGTCTTAGGAAGTTCAGGTCAAGGATGTATGCAAGCTGCTAGAGTTCTCAAACAAAGTTGGCAAACCAATTCTTTGTGGATTCTGTTTAAGCATAACAAAACAAAAGTAGATGACTTGCCTTGTTGGAAGCTGAGACCTATAATATTGTCTCATATTGTGAAACATTGGGGTATCAGAACAACCCATTGTGCTGCCTCTGTTTGTATACTGATAATTCAGAAACATATCCTTTATATGAATCTCTTGTGCTGAAATCTTTGCTCAGTTCAATAATTTAAAAAAAAGATTATTTTTAGCATGTGACATTTTATACACCACTTCAGAACTGATAGTGTACCATGTGTTTCTTTTTTCAAATGAGCTGTGACTGATTAAATGTATTCCTTTCTGACTTGGCCTGCCATTCCAGCAACAGCAGGCCTTGGTGTCTTGTTTGGTTTTCGCTGAACTTTTGTTATTTTTCACTTTCAGAAACCCACAGAGTGTGTGTCACTGTGGAATGCTGGTCCCCTCCGGTATATTTTTTACTAGATCCCAACAATGGTGCTATTAAGTAAAAAACGTAACAGGAGCATAGCAGGAGCGGTAATTATCAGCAGGGCTTAACACAAGTCATTAAACTACAATGCGCTGCCCCATGTGTAGCTTTCAAGCTATGCTATAGCAGGACCACACACATTCCTCATGTTAACATAAATATGCTTAATCAAGTCCTGTGACAGCTGACCCCTCATGCAGAACACAACCACACTTTCTCAGCTCTGCCTCCACAATTCATAGCCAAACATAAGCATATACTTAACAAATCAATTTTGTGCTTAATTCTATGTATTTACTGAAGATGTTATGAAATGGCATGGTAAAACAAAAGCATGTGGTGGACAAATCAAATTAAATGCATAATTACAGTACAAAAGCACTGGATAAGTACAAATGAAACAATGAGAACAATAGAAACAAATTAGTCTTTAGTAAATGTTTCCTTTACTTGAATATAATTTATAATACAATTTAACTCAACTGTATGAAACACTGTGATGCATGAAAGACAGACCATACAGATCTAAGGCCTTTCAAAAGATCATTTCAGTTTTATGGCCCAAAGTAAGCTCATCACATACATACAGTATATTTCAAAATACAAGAGGGTGAACTGGTCACCAGAAACAAGAGATTCCAACCTGAGATTTAGACTAAATAGCAGTCAGTGAGCTGGACTGCCAACTACTGTGTATGCTAAGGTTACATAGAGCAGGGTAATTCTGAAATATACCAAATTACAGAGTACAAAATACAGCACTGGTGGTGTATTAATTTGCAGTAGAAGTTGAAGCCTAAGTGATGGATATTGTTGTTTATTTAAACAGCATAATCTATTGCTCTGGAAGTTAATTTAATAATTTCAATATAAATGCGTTTTCATGGGACTAAGTACAATAAAATCATTAAATTATCACTCAGTTACTGAGTTCTAATTATGCCACAATGGCATGATGTGCCTCTTACCACGAAAACAGATCAGAAAGTAAATATTTACCAAGTAACTTGAGGGCAAACTCATTAGAAGCTAATAACCTTGAGATAACAGTGCTTCTGACTGAGACCAAATGATTGATTATTCATTAATCTTGGTCACTGGAACTGTGCAACACCACACTACAGCAGTGTTTGAAAGTTTAGGAATGTTCTATGTTTATGCATAAATATGACATAAAATGTCAGCAGATTTTCACACAAGACCTAAAAGTAAATAAAAAGAAGCCCATTGAACAAATCAGACAAAATTCTTGTGCAGTAATGAACTTTTAATCAGTCCTGCATATCTGCTTGGAGGAATTTTAGCCTATTCCTCTCTATGGAACAGCTTAAACTCTGGGATGTTGATTGGTGTCCTCACATGAACTACTTCTGCAACATTTCCATTGGATTAAAGTCAGGACTTGGACGCTCCAAAACTTTATTAATTTTCAACTATTTTAGGTGAACAACTTGTGTGCTTAGGGTTGTTGTGTGACCTACATTCTCTTCATATCAGACCAATCCATCATAGTACAACCACAGATTCTTATGCTGGATTAACTTGTGTTTCTCTCTCTAGATATAACGCTTCTTATTAAAACCAAAAGGTTAAATTTTAGTCTCACTCATCTACAAAATGTTTTTGCAATAGTCTTCTGGATCGTCCATGTGCCACATGATGGGCAACATTGTTCTTATTGGAGAGCATTGCCTGTCTTCTTTTAAAGCCTGCCATGTACACCATTGTTGTTCAATATCGTGAGCGTGGCCTTTAGTTGCCTAGAAGTTACCCTAGTTGTCTTTGTGACCCCACAAACTATTACACAGCTTGCTTTCGGAGTGATCTTTGTTAGTCGACCGCAAGGACTGGTCATGTTGTTATCCAACAAGTTGCATTAAATGAAAAGGAACAAATAACAATAACTGTACTTATGGTGCGACACGTAATACAGTAGCCATCAAAAGTTACCAAAGATTATGTGCATCAATGAAAAAGACTGACATTGTTTTAGATTTTGTTTTCTTTTCGCCATTTCCAAACCTCGCTGTCTGTGTGTTCTCCTTGCGCTTCTCCATGTGCTCCTAATATAAAATGACTTTTTTGATAGGATCTGACTGTGAATAAGCACTGGCAGGATAGTGTGTATACTATATATACTGGGTATACTAATTATCGCTTGGCTGGGAAATTGTGTATGTGTTTTGCTGAACGTGTATTTATGTTTATTATTGGATTCCTACTATCGATATGTTGGGATATGGTAAAATGCGAAGTACCAGTACTCACTATACACACATGCCACGCAGAAAACATTCCAGTTTAAAGTCACATATGGAGAGAAGGTTGTAGCCACATATGTGTCTATTAACTGCATGTGTTTTTGCGTGGCGTGGGTGGGTGTGGGAAGTCAGCATCCAGCATCAGAACAAAGTCAGTTCAGATGGTGTAACTTACAATTAAAACAGTAAGAAAATGTTATTTGTATTAATAGCAACATGTTTTGTTCTATAAATTAAGTGTTTATATGTGTAATTTTGATTAAACCTAACTCTAGGTAGAATGCCCCCGCTAGGGCCTGTAAACATAACCCTCCCATACATCTCAATGTTTTTCAACCTCTGGCTATGTCAGGCTTTAGTTCTAGAGGGCTTTATGTCTGAATTTATTTCGTTTTTTGTAAACTATGTAACATATTCAATTTGACTCATCAGCTGATTACTACAGGAGGTCATGAGCAGAAATCGCAGTAATCAAGCATAATCACTGATGCCTTTTACCCTGTCAGGAACTGAGTTTGTGATTTCTGACCTATAACTACTCTGGAAATCTCTACACTGCTAATTTGAGTGGGATAGGCTGTATACAGTATAGGCAATTACTTGCTGGCTAAGTTGGGTGGTTCTCATTTTGCGCAATTTCAGTCTAGATTATGGCCAATATCTTCTCATCATCACAGATGTTTATTGGCAGAGTTTTATGGACTCTCACAAGACTTCAGCATTCGTCAAGGGTTCTCTATATAAGCAAAAAAGACCAGCTGAAGGAAGCAAATGTAATTTCAAAATCAGACACACATGCCAATATTGTTAAAGATTAGGTGCAGTAACTTACATGTCTAACCAGCCTTGAATTTCTCACATTTGAGAGAATGAGTCATGAGAATCAGAGCGTACACAAACTGCATTAACTACCCCAACTCAGCAAGCACCTGTACCCTATGCGTGCAAAACGTAACCACACGTTTGGGCTCTAACCAATAAAGCCAAAATATGAAGTGTTGTTTGTGCACAGTATATCCAGAACGTGGGACAGACTAATGACTACTGTGGAAAAATTTAAAAAAAAAAAAAAACCTTTGTTGGTTAATCTTTATTTATGAGCAAGCTTTACTGCCTGTAATGTGTACCATCTGTACCCTGCTTTATTCTCAGTAGACGTCGCACAGTTAGAGATTGCAAGTGCTGTTATTGCTTTCCACTGCAAATATGCAACCCTATATTTGTTTGTGTTTAAATCTAGCAAGCAAGAGCATAAATCATTTGGATTATCTGACAGACACAAAATTTGACTGAACACATTTTCCCATTTCCACAATAGCATGTATAATAATGCATACCTAGCTACTGGCAACATATAAACAACAAATTTCCAATTCAATCTGTAGATAATTATTTATTTTAGGAATTTGACCAGTGAAAGGTGTTTACATCACAGGTAGAGCCTACATTGACACTTTATGACTCAGATGTATATGCTAGTGGAATGCAGAAGGCAATACTCTTAGTAACAATAACAGCAAAGTGAATTACTGGGCCATTTTTAAATTAACATAATAATTAAAACAAGCTTAATGTTAAAGGGGAGCTCTGTGTTTGGTGACATACAAAAGGCAATTTGCTCTTTTCATCTCAAGCATGTAGAAAGTAGGAACACTGCCAATTTGGATTCAAATGAAGTTAGATTCCCAACTGCTACCACTTAACTATAAATAAACTACAATAAATCTGACCTGATAGTCGCTTGAATGCAGATTAATACAATGAAACAGGTAACAACTGACTGATTTTACAAATTTGTTTTTATATGCCTGCATAGTTATCTGTTTTACTACAAAGGCAAAGAATTCTGTTCCGGTGGGCACCAGATCCAGAAAGTGCTTTCTTTTGCCCTCTGCACTCCTGAGTTCTCCTGCTGTGCATTGAAATCTTGGAATGACTGGTGCTCCTCTGGTGAGTCTTTCTGGCCTTGGTGACCCATGTAGGGGAAGGGTATTTTAATGGGAGCAGAAGTTAAGAAAGCAAAGGGTCAGGCCAAATAAAGCCCTCCTTTGTGTGTGTGTGTGTGTGTGTGTGTGTGTGTATGAAGAGAGAATCTACTTCCCAATTCTTCCCCCTTCTCTTACTTCCATTTAGTCATAACACCCCAATGCCAGAAGTCCTGATCTACCTAATAGTGAAACTTCATAGAAGGCAATGTGTTTTTTTACTTTTGCTTTCGTTTTGACTATTAACTTGAATGGTAAAGTAGAAAAAGTAGGGTAATAAATTAGGTTAATAATTAAATAATTCTATAATATTTGGCAAAAAATATTCAACCTTAAACTTCTGGAGGTCAAGAGTGAAACCAAACCAAACCCACAATCATAGAGCTCAAGAAAAGCAGGCATTTCTCAACAGGGCAGCCATGGCCAGTTGAAGCAAAAAAAAAAAAAAAAAGAATACCCTTTCAAAAGTTACATTTGAAACCTCCAGAAGCTTTTCCCCAAAAATCCCACTTTTGAAAATACACCAATACTCATCAACCTCAACCAGCCACAGCTCAACACCTGCCACGGTGAGAAGCGCTTGTACATGATATATTAAAGTGAAAGTTAAGTGTCTTCTCCGTTCATTTACCAAATAAAATTACACTTTTACTTCCCCCCAAAATTCTAACCCATTCTAAAATTATTTTAGTTTTGTAAAGATCTCAGTCCTTCGTTTTTTGAGATAAGCCTTAAGCAGTGGCTGATGCTGGTCTTTCAAGGAGGGGAAGCTCAATTTCGGCCTACATCATAAAATGATTCGCTTATTTTGCTGTCAATCAAAAAGGGATTCAGCCTCAGACAGATCATCCAATCATCATGCAGAAGCTGAGCGTCCGGGCC
>JAUZSU010071338.1:0-20612 GCA_034780255.1 Parotocinclus maculicauda | reverse complement strand
AGACCGGGAGTGTCCTATTCAGAACAAACTCCCGGCTGAAGTGAGGCTAGGTAGGGACCGACGACAGAATAGCGTTTAACTCTAAGCGCGCGACGAGCGCACGAGTACGGAACGGGAAAACCCTCAAAGTGTCCCTATTAAACTAAGTACCTCGGGGGTT
Organism: Parotocinclus maculicauda; assembly: GCA_034780255.1. Classification (NCBI taxonomy): domain Eukaryota; kingdom Metazoa; phylum Chordata; class Actinopteri; order Siluriformes; family Loricariidae; genus Parotocinclus; species Parotocinclus maculicauda. The sequence continues at coordinate 20,452 of JAUZSU010071338.1, read as the reverse complement.
TCCCGCCCATACCAGTCCATCAGCCCTAAAATAGCCCCCGGACTTCACCACTGTCTCTAGGGAACGCGGTAGGGCGCAAGGGCGTCGGTGGTCAGACACGCTAACCGAACGGAGATGGAAACCCGTCTCAATAATGATGACCTGGCCCCGAACAGCGCTAACACCACGCCTTTATAGGATGTGAAGCAGCTGTTCAGGATCAGGGCATAATTAAGTCAGTGGATATTAAGCCGTCCCACCGATGGCTCTGTAATGGCGACCGGCAAGGACGGCTGAACGCACCGGGGGAGGTGGGAACCCTAACAAAAACACTCTGGGATATTCATCATGCCACAACATGGAGGTAGTCTAAAAATGATATTAGTATGTACCTCTATGTTGTTACAACAGCCTTCACTCCTCCAAGCAGGTTTTCTCTGGATTTTGAAATTTGACTATGGTCAGGCACTGATTCCTGAGCTATAAGCACCGATGTAGCCACCGATGAGGCCACTGTGGTATTTAGTACAATTCTAAATTGTGTAATTCTGAATACTGTATGGTCACTGTTCGTCTATGGCAGTTCCATTTCTGTAAGCTTTAAACTCACACTGAAACAATGAGAAAAAAAATCAATTTAATGTAATTGAAGTAAACTCTCCTCTTCAGTTCACCCAGCAGTGGAATTTAGATCAAGGGACTGAGATGGTCATGGCAGTATCATAATATTGTTTTCAATAAATAAATATTGTGCTGATCTGGACATATGCTTTGGATGTTTGTCCAGCTGAAAGATCCTGTGATGATGCCCACAATGAGATTTACCCTAATACAGTTCCCAAGGCCTTTGGAAGAAACTCAGAGACTTAGAGACTAGTTCCCCTGCCCCAAAAAAATTATTTTGGTTCCAGTCCTAGAGCCAAACTCGAGTCACTTATACGATACTTATGTGGCTAAAAGACAAAAATACCTTTTAAATGCCTTCCAAATAACATCTTGGCATGGAGGTGGTGTCTGGGGATAGTTTTGGAGACTTTGTGACCTTGAGGTGTTATTTTTCTGTAACTCTTCAACAGTGATTGATGGGGATTTTTTCCATCCTTTCTTACCATCCTCTTCACTGTGCATGAGGGTAAAATAAAACTGTCCTCATTAAAATGTCCTTCAACAGGCAAGTTTATCATAGTTTCAGTTTATTTGAACTTTTAAAATTGTTGCCACAACTGTAGGGCCAACATATTGCCCCGGCACATGTATAATTATTAATTTCTTGATGAGTTCAGATTCCTTCCACAGACTAAATGTACTTTAATTAACGGTTGTGTTTTTCTCTTTCTTTAGTGTGAGTTTAAGATAATTCACCAAAAGGAGAATTTTCATAAACCTTTTTTCCTATTCTTAACATGGATGCCAGTTTAAAGGGACTTTGTGTGTTAGTAATGTAGACAGAATAGATTGTTACACTGTTTGAGTAATGAATGCAGAAATCCAAGCCATCCAAATAGTTCACAATCATTTCTTGCAACTCTATTTCTTTATGCCGCATACTTGAACAGTAAGATGTGCTGAGAGCCATAAATGTGTGGGTGTTGTGCCGGTCAGGGGCAAGACAACAAGGTTTCAAAGCAACTATTCAATCTAGGCATCCAATCGACTTACATGGTAGCGGTCTATCGCAATTTAGTGTTCAATCACTAATCCCATCCAGAAGGCACTGGAGGAAACAGGGCTATTATGGGTCAAAATGAGCAAAAAATCATTGTGGTGTGATTGATGGGCCCATTTGCTACCAAAGTAAGCCTCTACTTCATTTTCAAGAACTGCACCTGGAACAATTTTTCTCCACCCTATAGATGGTTATTGTATGCAATTCACTTAAAATTACACTTTCATATACCAAAAAATCTACAAACAAGAATAAAGGTCATAAACTTCTTAGTGGTGAGAGTGCAAGAGGGGGTGAATCAAAAGGAATTGAATTCATTGCTTGTTGCTGCTTTAACAGTGCACCATAGTTGCAGTGAAAATACATGACATAATCCCCTTCTTCACAGACTGATCTGACTACACTTGAGAGCGCAGTGGTTTTATCTTTGTCAGACTGGAAAGAGAGGACGAAAAAGAAATAATCACATTGGTATTAATTTAAGTGCGAGTTCTTATCAAAATGGTGAGAACGAACAGAGCAATCCAAAATCCTATCACAGAAGAAGCCCCCCCTGCTGAGAGCACACCACTGTTCATTTCTGTACGAGGATTTCTATCAGGACAGCTATCATTAGAAGAAGCTCTGCATGATTCAAAATACTCAGCTGGTCTGTGAGAGATCAAGAACGACTTAAAGAGAAGATTTTACTAGTCACTTGAAAGCTCCGATGTGTAGCTATACTGATATAACACACATAATAAAAGAGTTAAGTATAAATAACAATTATACAGGTAATAAAGGTAAAAAAAAAATTTTTTTAACTCAATACATTACTGTCTTTCAAAGAATTTAAGGATCAGAATTTTGAATGCAGCCCACTTTTACCATGTTGCAACTCTTTTGTTGAACAGTCTAAAGAATAATACCAACATAGCTTTGCTAATATTCGAGGATATCTGAGGTGGCAGCTTTAATGAGCTGTACCAGTGGTATATGCTCACAAAAAAACTCATAAAAAGCATTTATGAGGCTTTTAAAAGCCTACTAGAAACACTGATATGTATGTGGGTCCAGAAATTGCTTGTAGCTTGTGTGGAGTTTGTGTATAACACAATAATGAACCTTATGACTAATTTATGTGAATTTAAACATCCACTGCTAGTACTGAGTGTGCAGCTGTTAGCCTGGTTGCCTCGCAGGTTCCTGCTTCGATCTTGACCTCACACTCCATCTGTGTGGAGTCTGCATGCCTTTTCCATGTCCACATGGGTTTACTCCAGGTACTCTCACATTTCAAACATGTGTTATGATAGTATTGATGAATTCTGTTAGACTTTTATACAATCTAAAAAAAACATTTTAAGCAAAGTAAGTGACATCACTTTTATATTTTTCTACTTCAAGGTAATGGGGTTATCAAACAAATTAACATAAGCTCAAAACACTGACTTTAGTGCTTTGCTGCAAACCATTTTCATCATACAAGTATTATCAGACTCAGTTAGCACTTTTAAAGCCTGAATTGCAGCCATTTTCAGTTATTGTTTGCTTTGTGGGCTTTTGCCATCCCTCTTGTTTTATTTAAGTGAAATGTGTGCAGGGGTTCAGTAAAAGTGAATGACAGAATAAACGGTTTCTTTGGTAGTATATTTTAGGTCATTGTCCAGATGCAAATAAAAAGATCCTCTTCATGAACAGATATGATGCTTCAGAGTGCTATAAGAATTCATCCTTGACACATCATTAATAAAGACAAGTGAGTCAGTTCCTTTTATATCCACTGTTTTTCACAACTCTTCTTAACTAATCGCTCCAGAGACCATTGTTCATTACATTCAGAATGTTTCTAGCACACTGTTAACAATTCATCCTAATTTACTGCCGTTGTCTTATTAAGATTCCATGTCTGTTTGTTTCATATTATAAACCTCTTAGCCGTGAGTGTGACTGATAACCACTGTACCACCATGTTGCCCTTAAGGTTATATGGTGTACAGGCAATCTTGACTTCATGTATGGGATGTTTCCATGAGAATAACCTGTATCTTTGAGCTTACAGGTTTGAAATGTCAGTTTCACAGTGGATATGTTCTTGTCATAACTGTAACACTGCATCAGACAACAGTTTTCTAATAGGAATTAAACAGATACATAACTCAGATTCTTCCATACAGTTTAAGTTTATAGTTTAAGGCTACACACAGTCACTTCCAAAAAATGAGCAATACATTAAGCTGGGATTTCAGACACAACATATTCAATATTCAGTAATTCTGCTCAGCCACTACTGAAAATACTTTAAAACCTGACTGAGATATTTGCATTCACAAATTCAGTTCAGTTTGTGGTACTAGAGGATTACTTTAACCTAGCCTGAAAGAAACAAACTGAAACTTTGGCACCCTAGCACTTCAGGCCGGGTGACCTTAAGAGCTGATGCCACAAGAGAACCATGGGATATCTGTTACATGCACATTCTCTCCAGGCTTCAATTAGCTCAGGTCTCCCCTTTAGCCCACCTTCCTCAGTGGCTAATTACACTTCTTTTAATAAAGCTGCCTGTAGACCCTGGATTAGCCTCTCTGATCCTCAGCTGAGAACCACCTGCAGTGCTGTCCACGTCCTTCAGCTCAAGCTTTGAGATTGCTCAGTGCTGGGCTGGCTTTCTGTTTCCTCTATCATCCCAGAAAACTACAAAGCCTTACCGTATGGTATTAATGCACTGAAATACTAACTTTGCTGAAAATTTCAACCACACAAGAACAATTCCTTTGATGAATGGGGGTCACAGAGTTACTGCTGCTCATACTAATTACTTTATTTTATGAGTTATTACTCTCCAATTCCTCTTCCAAAGTCACGTTAATGCTGCCCTGTGTACATCTCAAATGTGGCAGAATAATGAGCACGGGAAATTTAATTCTCATCATAATCATTTGTCTCCTAAAACCACTTTCCCATAGCTTCCAAATGAGTCATTTTATTCACTGGCTTATTTCACGGCAGATTCAAGCTCTCAGTAAATATCTCTGAACTCGGCAGGCACACAACACTAATCTTAACTAACAAGCAATGTCATACACTCTCAATAAAATACTGCTTTTAATAACTAATTTATTTCCTTTTTCTGGATAAAATTGTGCTTTAATTATTCAAATGTACCAAAAAGGCTCATGAGTGTTTAGCAGTCCTTATAATTAAAGTTGTTAGGTCTCCAACCAAATAACTTTTTAGTTCCTGTTAAAACTTGTTTTGTCAGTCCTACAGAAAGCAGGAGAACCACAGAGAAGTGGAGCCTCCTGGTTGAATAGTGTGACATGGAGCCAGAAGTCTGAAGGAGCGTCAGTAGAAGGAAGAATGTGACATTCGTTTTTGGTGCAATTATCCAAATGGACAGATGGTAAAAGTGAAAAATAGTTCTGTTCACTACGTGCTATCTCACTCATTGATACTGCCATATGCTAGACTTCTACACAGCATGTCACATTAACAGGAATAAACAGCACAAGTATCTGGACTTCATTATAAAAAACTATTTGAAAAGATGAGCTATGCATACTAATAAAATTAAGAAATGCAACAATGGCAAAAAGAAAGCCTACTTTGGCTGCACAGTGGCTACAAATGCCACAAATGACCCATGAAAACCCCCTCAATATTATGATTTACATTCCTTTATAAACTCATTAATAAAATCATTGCTTTTCTTATTTGTTTAATCCTAGTTAGGGTCACAGGACACCAGTGCAGGATGCACAGGGTACATGGCAAGAACAACCCTAGAAAGGGCACCAATCCATCGCTGGGCACACACTAGGAGCAATTTAGAAATACCAGTTAGCCTAGCATGCATGTTTTTGGAAGCAACCCCAATACTCAGAGTAAACCAACAGAAAGGAGACAGACCGCTCCACCTGGGATCTAACCAAGGACCTTCTTGTTATGAGGAGACAGTGCTACCCTCTGAGCCACTGGGATTAGGATTTTTTTTTGTACTAATGGTTACTGAGGCAATAATGCCCTTACAATGGAAACCTTCGGAAAAAGCAAAACACTAATTACATTGTAAAGAAAACATGGCAATTTTAAGAACACCCCAAACACTACCATGATTCAAAAATAGTATCTGGAGGCAATTGTGAAGCAATGACTCAAATCCAACCAATGCAAGAACAAAACAATGTAATTAAAATAATGTGGCATAGCAAATGCAAGTCACATGATCATAATCAACGCTCCACTATATTAGCTGCTTTATCACAACAAGCTTTCATATCACACTACCAAACAAGTTCAGCACATTTTTACTCCATTCTACCAAATGTGTGCATTCACTGGTGCAGGACTTTTTAAAGGTTCCGTATACATTACTGTGAAAAAGTCAACCGTTCCATTTGATGTTTTAGCAATGAAATAATAACCAAATATTACATATTGTTGAGAATTGGACCTCAAAACTTCTAACTTTGGTTCATAACTGCAGAATACTGTTTTCCACTGATCTACATTCCAATCTTTGTGTGCTTTGCTTTCTTTAGTTGCAACCCTTTTACTAAGACCATTACTGATCAACGTTATTCAGACTTAACAACCCGTTGATGCTGCCAGATGTTGCTATTGCTCAAGTGTAAGGTCACACTAAATACTTACTACTGAAGCCTATAAAAGTTGCTTTTTCCTTTTTTAGTTTTTAAATATTGCAAACAAATTTCCTGTATTGTCAGGTTGTATTTATTAAAGCACCTGAGAAATAATTATATATGGTCATTATACCATTGCTAAACAATGCTATATCAAATGTAACCATGCTTTAAACACAGTATTGTATGGTTAAGGTTTTTTACTAAGATCCTTCTTATTAATGGTTGAATGTTCTTTATTTGTTTTATGCTTCTGTATGGTTAGTTACATTGAGGGGAGTGACATCAGCTTTTCCCCCTTCTACCTTTGAGTTAGAAAACATTTTGTTCAATAAATTGGCTTCATATTCGCTTTGTCACAATGGTTTTGCTTTATTTGTTCAGTGTCAATAGGTTTAAAGGAAGAGAAATGTGCCAAAATGTATTTAGCAATTCCATACACTACAGTCCTGTGCTTGAAATCAGTAAATAAAAGACTAAGATGAACAGCAGCTTTATAAATGCAGCACTTTTGAAATGTGACATAGCACAACATATTGTAGTCCACACAGCCAGAGTAATTTTTATTGTCAGTGCAAAGGAATCATTACATAATTTTAATTTGTCTGCATGAACCAGGTCAAAATCTGTGTACAATATATATACAGCCTAAACCAACACTGGTCAAACACTGACCAATTGCCCAATAGAGATTATGTGGGGCATTTTGAAATAAAAAAATTCAACAATGATGACCATGTCTTAAGATCCTGCTGCACATCTTAAGACGTGTTTGCAGGAAGAATTGGACATAATAACACCTGAAACATTCAATCGCTTGGTGTCCAAGTGTAATCTAGGGTTAAATGTGGTAAATGCTTTACCATCTGAACCTTTTTGGAATGTGTCACATACATCACATGCAGGAATGGATGTACAGTATATTAAATGAAATTAAGTTGACAAGACAAAACATGAATTATCTTTCTGTCTGCAATTAAATAAAAGTCAGAGTAAAAATAAGACACACTTCTTGCTAAAGTTTGTGTCTTATTTCAGCACGATCTGACCTTCACATTGCAAACCCAGCATGCGATTCCAAGATCTACAAAAACTGATGTTTCCAACAGGTTGCTCTTCCACTGGAGCCACATGATCATATGATAAAATATATATCAACTACAAATCTATCATCACAGTATAAAATATATAAAAAGCCACCTCCTAGTAGTATAAATCAAAAATTGAAAACGGCAGTCACTTGGATCAGTGTGTTACACAGAACAGAATAAGGTCCCTGCAGACATCTTGTCCACGAAATGAATGTCTGAAAAACTGGCAATTAGTTTGGCCTTTCAGAGTACTGGTTCTATTTGATATCACATATAACATCTGTAAGAATGTTCTAATCAAGATATTATTGGCAGGCCTGCTTACTGACTGGAAAAGCCAATGTGTCAGCAAACAGGGAGCTGGAAAACAGGATGTGTTAACAGGTTGCAAGAAAAACTGGAACAGACCATTTCCCATGGGTCAGTTAACCCTCTCCACTGTGCTTAAGATTAGGAAGTTGTATATAGTCCAGGTTTTGGGCTCTATAAGTTAATTGCTCTATAAAATATTTTTTTTGGAGTTATTTCACTAAACAGTTACAGGCAAACGTACATGATTTTGAAATTAGATAATTGTAACATATTATATAAAGCCAAAGTGATGCATTTTATATTTTAAATACATACGTAGATAATTGCCAGGGATTTCAAACAAAGCTTTGCAGCCTATTTCCTTATCTCTGCATTGACATTATTAATCAAATTTCAAAAATAATTTATTTACAATGAGGTAAAGAAAAATCTACTTGGTAGTCTTTCAATGTCAAGATTAAAGGGCTTTATTCAATTACAATCTACAACTCAGAAACACAGTTAAATAAATAAAATATATTATTAACTGATAAACACCCCAAGCAGATGTTTACATAATTATTATTTACGATACACTGTGCATTACAATGCTCCGCTGCTCATACAGAAACCTCCATTAGAATTCCAGGTGTTCCCTGAGAGTTGTGAGATAGGCAGCCTTTATCAGCATATCAGAACAATTCTGGCTTTCATCTCAGCTAGCACAGTTTGGTTATGAGGGGATTTTGGATCAAGGCCTCCACCCATGCATTTCTTTTTCAACCCTAGTCAATCTTTTAATGCGGGTTTAGTGATATCTCCGACATCAATCTCCTTTTAATTCCCCGCCGTATAGGGCACATAAGTGTAAGCATCAACTAAGTGTAGACTGCAAAAGTTACTATAAGAGCACTTCAAAAGAGGAAATTCCTGTTTGAAATTTAAATACTGGGCTTCAGCTTGTTTATGAAAAGAACTGATATTTAAGCAGACAAAGCAGATTGGGTTGGATGTTTCCCTAATCTCGCACATCTCATGAGGTCTCCTAAATAACTCCCGCTGTGTGGGAGCTCTACATTAATTGTTATACACACAACCAAAAATGAATTCCCTAAAAATTTGGAAAATATGAAATATACACTCAGCGACCACTTTATTAGATACACCTTCTTGTTTCTATACTCATTGTCCATTTTAGCAGTTCCATCTACTATATAGAAGCACTTTGTAATTCTACAATTACAGACCACAGCCCATGTTTCTCTGCATACTAAACGATTCCCTTTTATTCTCTTAATTCTTAGAACCACTACAGATCATCTACTAATTGGGTGGTGGATCATCCTTAGCACTGCAGTGACACTGATGTGGTGATGGTGTGTTAGTGTGTTTTGCTGGTATGATTAGATCAGACATAACAGTGCTGCTGGAGTTTTTAAATACTGTGTTCACTGACTGTGTACTCAGTTAGGAACATCTACCATATTGATCCAATATGTAAATATAAAGTCAGAGACAGCAGCTCATCAGTTGTTGCACAGTGTGTGTTAGTCAGTCTATAATCCTTTGTCAGTGCTCACAGGATGCTTGGTGGGTGGACATTTTTGATTGAACTACACTGCTCACAAAAATTAAAGGATGAAAACTGAATTCACAATGAATATGAATCTAGTAAAAATGAGCATATTGTTATGATATGTGTTATAGGACCCAAGGATGCAGGAATGAAGGAACCCCACGACGTATAATAAGAATAGGGAAATAACTAAAAAGGCAGCGCAAAGGGCTCTCCAAATTACAAAAACTAAAAAAGGGGAAAATTCACGCAGCTGTGTTGCGTCCCAAGTGGGAATGGCACCCACAGCATGCGTGCGTACGAATCGACTGCAATATGCACCGAAATGGCAGAGAGCAAACGTGCAGTGAGCACGAGAAGGCGCCGATTTGGGACGCTTCGCAAATCGAGTGGTGCGGAGGTGCTCCGAAACGCCAGAAAGCAAGCATGAGCGTGCGGTAGAGCACGAGAAAGTCGAACCGGGGCACTTCTCAACAGAAGCATGCACACACTTTGCACACAACGAAAGTGCCACACTTTGACTGTTCAGAATGTAAAGGCGTGTGTTCGATTCCTGCCTCCTGATGTATGGTGTTTATGAGATGCACACGGTGGGGCCTTGCATTATCGTCCATGGAAAAAAAAGTTGTTTACAACTGTTTCAGCATAAGGTACTACTATAGGGTGCAGGACCTCATCTCGGTATCTGACAGCAGTCAGCAATACATTTCTGATGACGTGGAGGTCGTTACAACCGCCAGTGATGATGCCAGCCCAAACCATGATTCTACCACCGAAGGGGTCGCTTTCTCACGTAAAACGTGGATTATCCCCGTTTCCTCTTTCACACCAGATCAGGACACCATGATTGTGAGACTGCAAACTGAAGATCACTCATCACGGGTCCAATGACAATGCTCATCAGTACACCTTCTACAGGTTCTACGGTGTTCAGCAGATAATAGAATGCATACCATAAGTCGCAGGGCATGCAATCAAACATGACAGAGCCAATTTCGTATCGACTGTCATCCAGTAACAGCAAGAAATTGTTCAGGCAACTTCCTGCCAATAAGGTCAAGCAGCAGTCATTTCTTGCTGTTGTGGCAGATGAGCGACCCTGCCCTAGTCTTCTTCGTATTGTTTAAGTCTTTGAAAACAATTCCACAGTGTGCTAATCACGCTTTGCTAATCAGATACTCCAGCACGTTCATTTTTTATACAGTGCATTTTTACTAATTAAATTAAAAAAACAATTGCATTTCATTTGCATTATAGAAGAATTTTCTTTGACTTGTTTGCTTTTCTGATGTTCTTGTTTAATAAAAAAAATAATATTAATTTTTATGTCCACAGATGATAACCCACAGATAAAAGGGAAAAAAATTATATATATTTTTTTCTTTATCTGTGGGTTATCATATATATATATAAAAAATATGATAAAATTCTCACCAGAAGGGCATGTCTCTTCCCTGACCTATCTAGCCATTAGATAAGGGCTCTTACTATTCATATTCTTCCTTAACACCTGGCATTCATCAAGTTCAGCTGCAGCTAGAACCTCACGACAGGGAAGGAACGGGAGTAAGCAAGTCCAATCTGAAAAGCTAAATAATTTAACCAAGAAGACAACCTGAATAATTGCAGTGGTGCAGCTCAATAGAATTCCAGGACTTCCTGATCAGTCGACACAGCAGATTTATTAAGCTTAGGCAAGATAAAGGCCAGTAGATGTCTCTTTCACATACACATTGCATTTCTCTTACAGTGGCTCTCAAACTGCTGCAAATGTATATCACCTTTAGAAGCAGACTGATTACATGGTGTTTATCACAGATTGCATCTAAACAATATCATTTACAAAAATAATAGAGTTTCACTTTATAGATTTCCTCATACTCTCCTTTTTTGTGAGTGCAATTTAAAGATATATAAATATACAAATTGCATACTTCACAATTATTCATTCAGTCATTTTGCTTATTCAGTTCAGTTTCAATACTCGTTTTAAATTTTTCATTTTTTTTTCAAGATTCAAATATCATGGTAACTGATGCTATTGGGTTTTTAACCGGTTTAAACAAGGTTCACCAGTGCTACAAAGTCAGAGGTGACCTCTGCATGCCGCAGTTATCGTTATAGCTTCACTGAACCTTGCAACGTATTACTTTTATCACCTCAATCATCTGACTTCATCAATTCTTGTATTCTTTAATTACTGCTTTGAGAATGTCAGAGAAGTAACAACAGCACTTGCTTTATTTACTCACTTTGACACCCAATCTTATGCATAACACAGAGCTGATTGTAAATGTGCAATCAGCATTCTGCAGACTGGTGCTCTTAATTCTGCTTCTGGGCATGGACACACAAAATAAAATGCATGCAAATGAAACAGTGGAATTGATTAATGGATTATTAAGCCACATCTAATGAAGATTTGTGTCTAGATGTGACCAAGCCTTAGCTGATTCATCTCTCAAGACACCAACAAAGGAAAAGAGGGAGGATTTCAACCCTGCCCAAACCCGTGATTAAAGTGTCTTGCTTTGCAATGTGAAATATTCAGGAACATTCTGAAATACTAACCATTTATGGTGGTTTTAATTAAATTATGCTAAAAATAACTCAAGAAGTAAACTGTAAAAAAGGAAAGAAAGAACCTGTAAAGCACTGAACGCTTCAAGTAAATATAACGTATATTTAAACAGACTAAGCTGAAGGGAATCTTAATGAAATACAAAATGTTTGTTTTTATACCTGTCTAGTCATTTAAAATAAGCTTAGTGTGGTTAAGTGTAAACTTTGAATTACTTAGTTTAAATAATTCATTTAGTGTTTGATTCAGGAGACTTTTAATGCAAAATAATATTTTGTTCTGTTGGGTATTTAAATCTATCCAAATAGCTGTGAATTTAATGTTATTTGTGTTGCAATCTTAAAGTTGAACTCACTGAAGGTGCCAAAATGTTTCCTGTATGTTTTCTACTGTTTTTTATTTTTACACAATACAATTTTTTCTGTAACTGGATACTTTAATAACCAGCATTATATTTAGATAGGTTGAAGTAATATAATCCAGCATAACCAATGTTGTGTTAGCAGACTGAGAAAAGTAATTAAAACATTATATATATAAACAAAATGCAGTGCATAGGATGTTTATTTCATACAATCAACTTATACTATAAAAATAGTTAAATTGTTTTTGTGTAAAATATGTTATTGCTTTTTCCAGTTTATCACAGCTGTTCCATTTAAGGTCTGTTTGTTAATTTAAAGCCATTGTGTTTGAATGGAACGCTTTCCTTGTTCTATTCTACTACTTCGGAATTATATTCATCCACCAGTGTTACAGTAAAATTTAGCAAGTGCAAATCAAAATGTAGCTTTACAAAATGTTATTTTCTTGCCATTTCTCCTAAGGTAATCTTTGCTCTTTGCATGTTGGTAATGAGATTCCAAGACTATGAAATACAAGGCTCTCCCTCAGCTGTGCAAAAAACCTAATCACTGCACCCAACAAGCTGCTTTGATTGTCTTTATACATTAGGTAGCATTTTCCAATACTCCTGAACCCCCATTCACCGATGTAGCAGTCAAACTATGGAGAAATGATACAACAAACACAGGTGTTGTGAAGCTAACCATTTGTTAGTTGATTGGGACTGTGGTGGCCTAGTGGTTAAGGTACTGGGCTATGGACCAAATCCCACCTCTGACACAGTTGGGTCCCTGAGCAACGTCCTTAACCCATAATTGCTTGGATTGTAATACTGTATGAATTGTAAGTCGCTCTGGATAAGGGCGTCTGCTAAATAATTTAAATGACAAATGATTATTAAGTGTTGTGTCAGCTTCTACAGCTCTCAACAGGAGCAATGTTGCATTGGTACTAGTCATACTTTGGTACTAGATTGGTACTAGTTATTGACATAATACTCCATAGCTGGTTCGGGCCACTGTTTACATTTATGGTTGGCCCGCCAATGTCTTGCATGGAATTACATCTAATTGTCACTTTCCCTGGTACAAATTGCAGCGCAGTGTTATGCAAGGTGTGCAGTATTGAATATGACAGTTTTGCCATGAATGGCTGTATTGTCTGTGCTCTGCAAATATTTGTAAACTCAGTGTTTGGAAATGTATATTGTCCTTTAGTTTAATAAAACAAGTCTTGCCTGTACTTCCATCCTACATTCTGTACACATCAGTACAAATCAGGCATGTCGAAATTTGGACTTTCCAATGCATGCTTAGCTAAAGTCGTTGTTTGGTTTAATGTTATTTGCATTACATGCTTTGCAGCAGGCAAATTACTTCTTGCTATTGCTTGTCTCACACATAAAGTAATTCCTAATGGCACATTGCTCAAACAAGTGCATTCTCAAGTGTCACACGAACTAGTTACGCATTGGATCACAGTATCGGTATGCTCTGTTGCCGATGACGATTCTGAACGTAAGTGCCTGTATTGGATCTTATATGTATACAGTCCCTTACAGTGCTTCAGTGGTAAAACAAACTACAAACTGATGACGGTGTCAACGTACAGGAGCAATGAAGGCTATCCATCTGAGCCATGATCTGAGCCAACAAAGGAGGCTAATAATGTTACAGGAATTTAGAGTTACAGTAAGAATTAGTCAAAAAACACAGTTCATCACATCATGCTAAGAATGGGGCTGCCTTACTGCACTCTGATCAGAATACTAACCTACAGACCTATCAGAATACTATAGCCCTGGTCCATGGTTAAAAGTTACTACAATAGCCAGGAGTGCTGGAACTGCTATAAATTTGGAGAAATGAAATAAGGTTGTTTGGTCCAGTAGTTTCCAGCTGGGGATGTGCGCTATTCACCTGGGAAAGTGATCACCAAAATGCACTGATGGAAGAAGACAAGCCAGTGGAGGGTGTTTAATACACTAGGAAATGCTCTGCTGGCCATCTCTGGATCCAGGCATTCATCTGGACATAAGCACTTAGGAACCGTTATAGGAATAGCTTAAATTGTTTGTTTATGTCAGGCCACATGTACACTGCTCACAAAAATTAGGGGATACTACATTATGCAGTATCCCCTAATTTTTGTGAGCGGTATTTTTTTACAGGTCTTCATAGAGTGAATTAAAAAGTATTTCCACTGTAAAGACATAAAAACCACTGGTTTTATGGGGTGGCATGGTGGAATGGAGGGTAGCACTGTCGGCGCCCAATGGGAATGTCCTGAGTTCGATCCAAGCTGGAGCGGTCTGGGTCCTTTCTGTGTGAAGTCTGCATGTCCTTGCCCACATGGTAAAGTCCATGCACATGTGTAAAAGGCTTTACCATGTGAACTCCTGATACTCCGGTGTCCTCTCACAGTCCAAAAACATGCATGTTAGGTTACCTAGTGTCACTAAAGTGGCCATGGTGAGTAAGTGTGTGTACAGTATGTATGTGTGAGTGTATGTGCTGTATGCTGGATTGGTGCTCTGTCTAGGGTTGTTCCTGCCTGGGTCCTATGCTGCCGCCTTGGCACTGGCTTTACCATGACCCTGTCCAGGATTAAGCAGATAAGAGAATAAATAAATGAATGAATGAATGAGTGGTTACATTCCCAGTTAGTAGTGATAAATGTAGAGTACAACACCAAGGTTGATCACTTGGCTTGAGGAGGATTACAGCATATTGGATCTATATGTAGACCTATAAAAAAACAAGTTAAAAATCTCTTCTGATTCAAATCCTATGCTTTTGCTGCCCATAAAATTCAATAATAAGCAGTAGTTAGTGATTTTTGTGACTTTATGTCCCAACTGTAAGGTGTTAGTGAATTTAGTCATTTTCTTTTAAAATTACATTTTATATTAAATCTGCCACCACAGTAACTGTTGTATTTAAATAATTATTCATATATTATCATACTTAATACATGATAACAACAAAGGGTACAAAGCAGGAACCAACCCTAGTCTGGGTGCCAATATAATTATACTACACATTCACTCACTTTCGCACAATGGGGCACGTTAGAGACACCAATTGACCAAACGTGTCTTTGGGGAAACCAGAGTACCTCGAGAAAACCCATGTGAACACAAAGAGAACAGTATAAAGGGTGTATAAAGTATTATACTGGAAATCACACTGGTTATCCCTGGAGCTATGAGGTAGCAGCACTAACCAGTGGCCCCACCGTGCTGCCTTAAATAAATTACAATAAGCATAATTCCATCTTGGGCTCGAGTGGCACAGAGGTCTAGGACAAAAGCCTGTTTGGCAGTGCTTTCCAACCAGTTTGGCATCGTACGCAGTCCTGATTGGCTGTGTTTGAGGGACGAGAGGCTGGCCAGGAGATTAACCTGTACTAGCGATGGACTGGAGTCTACATCTGAGCCCTGTGTTCTACAGCCTGCACCCCTGACAAAAACAAATATATTAATAAAATAAATGATAATAATACTTCAATCAGAAGTAATCTTATTATTGTTAAAAATGCTTTTAAAATAGAGCAAATGGCATCAAAACATTCCAGTTTCAGGTTTGCTGTACTTTATTAGCTGGAAGTTTGATGGAATGTCAGTTTATAGCATGTGCCAAGTCTTGGCCCGGTGTTACACAGTGATTGTTTTTCTTTACAAATATAAAACATTTAATAACTGTAACGAGGCCAGTAAATTAACTTTTCTTTAGGCTGATAACAGCAGAGAGAAATGCTGGGCAGGCTTGATAAGTAAAAATCAATTTACAAGAATTAATAACTTGTAGGGAACTGTAATCACTATTTGTCACACACACAAGAAAACAGTTTCAATTCATGTAATGCAATGTATGCATTCTAGAGCAAGCAGCCTTTCAGTATATATATGTGTGTGTGTGTGTGTGTGTTCGGCTCTGCCTTGTAAACCTGCACTGTGGCAGTGCACATGCCAAAGATCAGAGTACACTTTCATTTTCAGAGCTGCTGAGGCTCTCAGAGAGCTCCTTAATTATGTAAACATGACTTTGAGAAATTTTCAACATCAGAGAAAGACCAGTGCTATCACCAGTCCACATTACCTCATCTACAGATATTTCAAAAAAGGGGAGAGCCTGGCAGAATTTCAATGAAGTCTGAAGATTTTGCTAGAACCTTGGCCAAAAAAAAGGAAGGAATATTTTAATACTGTGTTGACAAGACAACTTTTTAAGACTTACCAGGGAATTACATGCTTCAGAACCTTACAAAAAGTCAAAATAACTTCTGACAATCTTTTTACCTCTTTGCTACTGACATACAGCCTGCTCCAGAGTTATTAATATGATTTGAGAAAAATTGATTATTCATTTTCATACCCACCTTAATCAAACTTAGCGTGGTGGGGAGCTAGGGCTGAACTGGGTTCCACACAGGGCGCAGGGCAGGAACCACACACTCAAACACAATAACCCACTCACTAAGTCACCATGGGACACTTTTAAAATCAACTGACTGGGTTCCTGAACAAAACCCAAATAGACACTGGGAGGTCATGACATTTGCCCCACTGTGCCTCCCTATTTTATGATTAATTCATTCAATCTTACAGGCCATACAGGTCAAATACCTACAAACCTCACATGCACGGTCTCAAACATGACAGGAGAGGATTCCTGTATTCAATGCTTATTCTGGTGCGGGTTGCATTGGGGTTTGGAGACAGGCAACTACTTCATCACAGGTCCGACAGGGGTCCCTTTTTCAGGGGACAGTAGATGATCCCTCATGTCTGGTCTCAGAAACTGTGCCCGTGTACCTCCACAGTGCTGCTCTATAAGCCAGGCTTATCAATAATTGTTCATTCTTTTTATAGAATGTTTCTTTGAATACATTTATTAAATTAAAAGTTAAACTAATCTCACTTTTAATGTAATATTAATCTGTTTTAATAAACTTAATTTACCATCTTTGCCAAAGGTAACAATAGTTCCAGATCAGACTCCACTCTATTAGCTTCTAAAAGGGTTTTGATCATGGACAATAAGGATAAAACTGCCTTCCCTTTGAAATATTGATCTTGTCTCACTGTTCACCCAAGGTAAAAATGGGACACAAACCATAAAGTATAAAATTTCTCAAGTCAGCAAGTATAAATGTGAATTATTTGCTGGGTGACTTCAGACTTCAGAATTCATTTAGCCTGAAGAGGGCCCTGTGCTTAGAGTTATTAACTAAAAGAAAACTGTCTTCATAAAACAAGAGCACAAACAACACAGTGTAAATAGGACAACATAATCAAGGACGCGAAGAACTCTTCATTTTACATAGAAGTACGCGAAAAAGTGCATTTTAGCAGGATTTGGCAGGTTGCAGATTAGGGACAGGGACACTTTTTTGGGCTATTCCTTAGTAATTATGAAAATCCCTGAATATTAAGTCATAGGAGACAATGAAACCCAATTAAAAAAATGGTTGCAGTTTTTAAATATTATTTATTTAATAGCTTTTGAAGAGACATTCTACTTTTGTGATTTGAAGCACTCTTTCTGGAGCAGGATCTGGCCACTCATCTCCAACAATAAATATGCTTCCCCTTGAGTGGATTAATTGTAATTATTATAAAATTAGAGGATGGAATCGCATGCTACAGGCAAGTGAACTTTGTAATTTTATACCGGTGTTCGCCAGTGACTACGTGAACTACGTTAACCAGTGGAAAAAAATTATTATGCCCGTCAGCCTTTTAACCCAGCAGTATCAGTGACACACAACATATCTAAACAGATCCTCATTGACATCCTTCTAACAGTCCTGCCCCTAGGTTTAAACATTACTAACAAACAGATAAATATAACAGATTAAAAACTAAATGTATTCCTCTTTATGCCAGAGGAGGAGAAACCTAAGGTCAAGCTCAGTAGTCCATTGACATTTCCATGAGTAAACTAAATTCTAATAAAATACTATTGACTGGCTTTCTATAGGTCGATAAATCTACTTCCCCTGGTAATAGTTTAATCTTCTTAGAAATTATTCATGAATGATGAACAGGAAACAGGTGGCATGCTCCAAACGACATTACATACTCCTACAGTGACAATAAATATATCTTATGCTATCTTATCTTATTGTACATGGGAAAAATGCAGCTTTGAAAAATGTTGTGACATGAACACAGTTATGAAAAAGTGAGACAATATGATATGCCAACAGATTTGGTAGCAGGGGTTAGTCAGTTCACTTGACAAAGACAGCAGTTTTGACCAATAGCTCAGTCCAGAGAGTTATGTCATTCTCCCTAATGCCTGTTTCTTGGTCTGCAAGTCATAGAACTTCTTAGATATTAGGCCAGACATGCTTACATCCTATAAAACCATCTTAAGAGGCAAGCACAAACATAAGAGGCAAGCACAAACATAAGAGGCAAGCACAAACATAAGAGGCAAGCACAAATTGCCTTCTGAGGACATGAAATAACCAAGAAATCAATAAATGCCAATCCATAAATAAGACTCACAAACAAAGCCAAGAAACTGTATTGCTTTGATAAGTGAGATCTGATTAGGAAGAGTCTGATGAAAGACAAAAGATCATCAGGATGTTAGAAGAGAGAGAGAGAGAGAGAGAGAGAGAGAGAGAGAGAGAGAGAGAATAAAAGAAAGGGGGTTTTGTCTAGGGCTGTCCATCATGTACAGTAGGCCAACATCCAAACCCAGGGAGAATCTGGCTCTTCATTCTCAAGGACCTTTAAAGATCAAAGTCAAACACAACAAGAAAAGGGAGAGAGAAGCAAGACTGTGAAGCAGTACAGCCTGTGTGCCCTTGCACTGATTAGACCAGAACATCCCACCCACTGATCCAAAGACAAACCGTCAGGCAAGGGTTTTCAGAAAAGCCCCTGAGAATCATGACTTCCATCAGCTCAGCCCGAGCCAACCCCCCTCAGACTGATGGAGAGTCAACACAGTTTTTGTTGTTGTTTTTAGGGGGGGTTTCATACTGAAGCATGTAGTATGCAAGTACAGTATAAGCTAAAGTTGTTTTAAGCATCTCTTTAATAGGCAAAAAGGAACAGCAGACATTCAAGTTAAAAAAATTATTCTTTCTAGTCGTGAGAAAGGCAGCATGTTTAATGATGTAATGTAACTAAATGTAACTGAGTACCAGAAAAAAAAACACTCACTGTACTCCATGCAACAGGATTTGGCTTGAAGAGGAAACTAATAGCAATTATCCACCAGACACTGCATTACAGAAGAGTGCAACAAAAAAA
Organism: Parotocinclus maculicauda; assembly: GCA_034780255.1. Classification (NCBI taxonomy): domain Eukaryota; kingdom Metazoa; phylum Chordata; class Actinopteri; order Siluriformes; family Loricariidae; genus Parotocinclus; species Parotocinclus maculicauda. Next base: position 1,028 of record JAUZSU010071338.1, on the reverse strand, counting down.
AAAGAATAAGTATGACCTAAACAGCAGATTCTCACAAATAAATACTTGGTTATTTACTATTTTATTTACAAAAATGATCCAATATTACTTATATCTGTAAGTAATATAAAAGAGTAAGTAATTGTTAAAGAGTAAGTAACCTCTGGTTTAGGAGTTACCCTGAAGGTAAATTAGTGTCAGGTGTTTTCAATCAGTGGCATGGCAATCAGGTGTGAGTGGGCAAAGAAATCTATTAATGTCCTAAGTCCATAATGGCACAAATAAAAGAGCTTTCTGAGGACATCATAAAAAGTTGTTGATGCTCATCAGGCTGGAAAGGTTACAAAATCATCTCTAAAACGTTTGGACTCTACCACTGGCCAGTCATACAGATTTAGAAGGATTACACATGTATTAATTTAATTGTTAATATAATCCCTTCCTAGGACTGGTCAACCAACCAAGATCACTACAAGAGCAAAGTGTATAATAGCGAGGTCACCAAGAAAACAGTAAATTCTAAGCTAACTAAAGTCCTCTCTGACCTTGGCTATTAATGATGTTCAGGAGTCTGCTCTCACAAGAACACTAAACAACAATGGTGTACAAGGCAGAGTTGCACCAAGAAAGTCACTACTGTCCAAGAAGTACATTCCTGACGGCCTACATTTAAACCTTATGATCACATGGACCACCAGAAGGCTACTAGAGAAATGTTTGTTGGCCAAACAAACTCTAACCTTTGATTAGGAACAATGAATTTTGAATTATACCAGACAATTCTAAGGAAATATACCAGGACATCTGTCCTTAAACTGAATCTCAAAAGAATGTATGTCATGCAGCAACACAACAACCGTTAGTACATAAAAATGTCTACCAAATTAGGATGAAAAAAATATTAATTAAATGTTTTGAAATACTCAAAGTCGAGATTGTTACGGTGGTGGTGTTTTTTTTTAGGACCCAATGTGCAGGATAATTATATCCCACGTCGTATAATAAGAATGGGGAAATAATGAGAAATAACCAAAAGGGGGAATAAGAGC
>JAUZSU010071228.1:0-20615 GCA_034780255.1 Parotocinclus maculicauda | reverse complement strand
GAGCTGGGCTGTGAAGGAATCTCCAAAAGCTATGTTTTCAGAGGAACCAAAGATCTCACTGCCAAACAACTACAGGTGCGTGCTTAGTTCTTATGAGGTTTCCTAACTTGGACCCATTCAGAAGGTTTCAGATGACTCACTGTCACTCAGTGATAAGATATTTTTTAACATTAACATGTACTCATTTGACAGGTGCTCTTATGCTGAGTAGTACAATCCAAAAGGTTGTGGGTTAAAGATTTGTCAGCTTGGCAGTGCCACCACATGCATTTGTGCAACTAAATGTATTATTTCCATGTCCCTAATTGAGCAAACCTCAGTGAAAGTAGGAAGGAAAAACTCCCTAAATGTAATGAGGAAGAAAACCTCAAAGATGAACCCACCCACCCTCCTTGGGCAGCCTAGATTTTATATGTATTAAGGAGATTTGGTTCAGTCTAAGAATGTGTTCACACTTGTCAGGTTTGGTTGGATTAAACCAGACTGTGGTGTGATTGTTTTTTTCAGTTCATTTTAACAAGCGAGAAGTGCAGGGTAAACAGGCAAACCGATAACCCCTGAGTTCGATTGGTATTTGAATACAGCACGGACAAAGCAGACGTAAATGAACCAAACACAGGGTGTGACGTTACATAAAGCTAATACTTCAAACAGTTTTGGTGTTATACAATCTATTATAAGTACATAGTTTGATAACTGATCATTAACATATTGTGTAAAATACCCAGTTAAATTTCTGATTATGGAAATATGATTTTGTTTATCTAGTACAGATTGTTGGACTGTGGTATATTAGTGGTTAAGGTATTGGACTGTGGAACAGAAGATCCAGGGTTCAAATCCCACCTCTGCCAAAGGTAAAATTGTTGGGCCCTTGAGCAAGGTCACAACATCCTAAGACTGTATCAGCTATAAGCTTCTCTGGATAAGGGCATACCGAACACCAAATTTGGTCTTGAACTGGAATGTCTATGTGCAGTTTGTTTGTTCTGTCCCATTCTGCATAGGTTTTCTCTGGGAACTTTGGTTTCCTCCCACATTTCAAAGACACTGTTGTTAAGTCTTCAAGTGTCCCACTGTGATTGTGTCTATGTATGTGTCCTGCAGGCGCTTGATTTAGTGGGAATGCAAAGTGAGCATGTGTGATCTAGTTCTAGAAGTAGAAGCTTATTTATGTTTTAAGATGCAGATGAACAGGCATACAATTTTAACCTTAAAGATGTGAAGATTTTTTGTAAATGTGAACATATGCCTCATAAATACGACAAATGTTTGACAGGAAAGTTTCATACCAAAGATTTCGAGGCACCTGTGGGAACTATTTATATTGTGAATCATTCTGTTCGGTAGGAGATGCTTGGCCTCAGCAAACCAGCTACAGCTCATTCAGGTCGTGGACAGCAACAGCCCCAAGTTCCTCCTTCAAACAGGTAACCTTATTTTGTAATGTGGAAAAGGTTTACACAAGTAACTTCTAACATAGTAGTGAATCTTTTTGAATTGTGGTTATAGTTAGATTAGGTGGTTCTCAAACTTTTGAGACCAAGTACCACCCATCATAAAACCAAAACCACCAAGTACCACCTATGAGTCTTCCTTTAGTTTTCTTTAGGCTCATACAACCCTCTCCTCCTGATATCACCCTCGTGATATCATGACTAAAACTACTTATTGTAACACTACTATTAACTGAACGCAGAAACCAAATACAGTTCTGTAATTATAAAAATGTAGCTCTACAAATCAAAATTAATTAAAGAAATAGTGGTGTGTGAATACATTTACAAGGATATTTATAGTCACTTAAAGCTTGTTGTTATTAACAATTTGGGGTACTTCTTGGGGTGCTAATGTTTAGGACCTTAAACAGGTTTGTGTTGTGATTCTACCAGATACACAAATCTTGTTTTGTGCAGAGCTGCTGTTTGTGCATGTTGTGTAAAATCCAAACCAGTTCCATATAACTGGTGGTTGTCAACCAAACACACACACATTCCAAAGACCCACCAGCTCTGAGCTGTTATTGGTTTATTTGAGTGTTTGCCAGTGAAAACAGGAGCTGCACTAGCAAATAGAATAGCATCTCCCTTAGGGTTCCTAACTTATGCCCTGGAGCGTTCCACCGTACTCGACGTTACAGAACCATCGGCGAGGGGGTTTATATCCTGTGTTTAATGCGAGACCTGATTACAAACAAATGGTGCCCCATTACTTAAGCAGGGCTTCTAGCGTTGTTTGTGGCCCAGTCGTCTTATTCCACTAGTGCACCCGACCACCGGTGCACACTGGACCTTCGCTCGGTCAGTATGGTCAGTTGTTAACGTCCCGGGGCTAATAGTGTCGAAGGACACGTACGAGGGAAACCCCCGAGGTAATCTAGCGTTAGGGATAGATTTAGGGTTTCCTGTTCCGTACTCGCTCGATCCCAATCGAGCTTCACTCCAGTCGGCTGCGCGCTCCGTTTGAGACATGCCCCGAAACGGTTTCTCCGTGTGCTCCTCGCACGCTTGAGCTCACGCTCTTCCCGTCCTCGGCACCTTTCGAGCCTCACTTCAGCCGGCTGCCCGCTCTAAATGAGACATGCCCCGGCTCGTTTCCGCCACCTGGCTACGCGCTCTAAATGAGACGGCTACCTCACGCTGTATGTGCCCTCGAGCTTGCGCTCGCCCTCTGGCATCCCGGAGTTCCTCCGCGCCACACGACTTGGGAGCTTTATCGGGCTCACTGCACGTCTGTCCCCTGGTGCTTCGTCGTTTTCGCGATCAATTCGCTCCCTGGCCAGCTGGGGAGGTTGGTGTTAAAATGCACGCGACATAGCTGCGCGTCTTTTTCCCTTTTTGTTCCTTTTATCATTTAACCCCCCCTTCCCTTTTTTAGCCTTTATATATTTTTTCCTCATTCTTATTATACGCCGTGGGATTCCGTCACTCCCGCATCCTTGGGTCCTACCACATATCATAACAATTTCATTGCTAAAACGCTTTGGGATACCATGTCAGCAGATTCTACTGAGGTCATAAAATATTTTTTATTCTCACAGTTCTTTTAATCTCTCTTTTAAGACTGACCATAGGCACTACTCACACCCCTACATGATGCAATATATAATCTTGCAGTATTAGTGACCAGTGCATTTGGACACACACATTACTGTTTAGTGATTTATAGCTATTATGCCTTTAAAGGTTATATTACAATTTCCTCTGTAATTTTATTTTTTTGCAACAGATGTAGTTCTAGAGATGTATCAATTGCAATTTCTGATTTTTTTTTTTTTTCTATGAGTAACTGATTCAAATTTTCTTTCTGTCTAAAACTGTAAACCATACATCACTACTGTAAGCCACTGAATGCACAACAAAACAGAACACACAGACGCACAAGTACCTGAAGCAGGCCATCAAGCTAATTGCTGGGAAATGGAAACAAACATGCGAGTAGCTGAGCAGTGTTTAAAGCTTCACACACACACACTGAATTCTAAATTAACTTTAGTCAAAGCACTGAGATATTTATGAGTGTGGCTGTGTTTGTGTCACAAAATTTGTGTAGGCTAAATGTGACCAGCACAGAATCGTTTATATTACACTGATTGGCCAATCAATCTAATGTAAACAATTATTTGCCGGTCATTTTTAGAATACACAAATAGCTAGTTCTTAACCAGTTTTGATTGTTATTATTTTTTTACATTTAGGGCTGTTGCACAACTTCTCATGTAGTACGAGTAATTAAACTGAGAAGTGGTAGTGATAGTAATTACATAAAGCATTCCTGTGTAACCTGTTTTAGATAGTGAAATCTTTGTGTTTTATATTAATGCTGTGTTAATTAGACTTCAAGACTTTTGAGAAAATTTAAAAGAGTCAGCATATCAGAAATTGGTTCTAAATAGCAGTCTGGTGTGTCTGCAGGTGATTTCTGACATCTAAATGCTATGTGAGTGTTTTATTGGCTTGTGCAATAGGGAAATGTTTAAAATAGCATTGTTTATGTATTTACTCAGATTCCTACAGCCAGTGCAGAACATTGATATGAACTTAACTGATCTCTTGGGAGAGCTGCAGAAAGACCCATGGCCTGTCACTCAAGGCAAGCGGCCTCTCAGATCTTTAGGAGTAGCACTGTCCATTGCTGTTGGACTGCTAGAGGTAAGTATCATAATCCTCTACTCAATACCTTTGGGCTGTGATATTTACAGCTTTGATTTGTTTGTCATTATAAAACATTTTTGAGCATTTTTCCTTTCTCTTCTCTTGCGTTAGTGCACTTTTCCCAACACAGGGGCCCGAATCATGACCTTTATTGGTGGCCCAGCCACCCAGGGCCCAGGCATGGTGGTAGGAGATGAACTGAAAATACCGATCCGCTCCTGGCATGACATAGAGAAAGATAATGCCAAGTTCATGAAGAAAGCGACTAAAGTAAGTTATCTAGGGTATCTAAATTGTATTTTTTATTCCAGCATATAAACACAAATTGTATACAGCTGTGAGAAAAATGCGTTGATGATATGCTTGTGCGGAGTTGGGGCCTAGTAAACTCTATTTACTTCTGCCGATAATGAAAATTAGGTAAATTGTTATCCTCTAAAGAATTACAGTAATAATTGATATTATCCACATGAGTGAGCTCATCTTATTTTTGTTTCAACTGAATCTAACTGATTGATTTAACACATCGAATAAGATAATCCTGATAGTGTTGTAATTGTAATTACAACTTTCATACTTCAGTTAAAATTTCAGTGATGTTAGAAAGTGTTGTTACTGCAAACAAATGAAAGAACATGCTTTATTAGAAACCTAACATAAGGCTATTTATTCCCTGCAGCACTATGAAGCCTTGGCGAACCGAGCTGCAGCCAACGGTCACATTATTGATATCTATGCTTGTGCCTTGGACCAGACAGGACTTGCAGAGATGAAGTGCTGCACCAACTACACAGGGTGAGAGTCACAATATATACGTAAACACTCTTTTCTTATTCAAATGCACATATAGGTGTGCACCATGCAATGTTTGCGCTACGTTTTGTGAAATAGGACACTGACCGAAACGGACGTGGACCAGACATTACCAGTCACACAAATACTTTTTAATAATAATAATTGCATAGTGTTTTTATTTTATAGCATCATATTAATTAAAACACAATAAGAAAGTATTCAATATGCTACTGCACTGTAAAATACAGTAATTCTTAGCTGTGTATTTTTTATAAACCTTACCGATAACCTAAACAAAAGGAACATTGTTGTTTCAGACTGCCTTTTTCTTTTCTGTCAGCAGGTGTCTCAAGGCTCGTACTAGTTTTCTGTCATTCAGATGTTTATTATTTGTGTATAATAATTTTTTTTCAAATTCCCATTTGTAATTTTTAAGACCTCGGATGTTAAATCAAATGGACATTGATTGGATGGTTGCTAAATGGTGCATACTGTTTTTTACAAAGCTTTGTAGTTAGTCATTATAGGTAACTGGTTTAGATAACAATTATTATATTGATTAAATAGCAATAATTTAATCACAATATGAGCAAAAAGCTGATTTTAGTGATCATGCAATTCACGTACGCAATCTGTATCTGTAACACTTCTGTGATACACAGTCACTTGGTGAAAAATTACATTTCCAAGGTTTCATTTTCATATTGTCATTTGTTATGGGGTGTAGAGGGATTTAAATACAACATATGTTGTAGTGGGAACCCAGATGTTCAGATATTTGTTCTTTTTTCATCAGAAATCACAAAAAAATAATATAAAAAGGGGTGAAGTTAATCTAAAGTGTATTCACTGCATAATGTATGCTAGATTGGCCTGGCTAATGCTGTGTGCTTGCACCACAAATCAAGCTTGCGTTCTACCTAAAAGTATATGACTGAAGGTAAAAAGGAATGAACAAACTGCGCCAGGAGACAAAATACCGACACCTTATTAGATAGCAAGATGTGGCTTATCGTCACTTGCATGAATGTGGTCAGGCGCAGTCTGCAAACTATGTTAAAAATCACTTGCTTGCTTAATAACTATCTTATATCACCATCTGCGTAATTACCCATTATGACAAAATTTGTTAGACCGCTGTCCACGACAGGCTTAACCCAGTCAAGGTTCCAGTACATAAACACACTCGACAGTGGATTCATTCTGCAATTTACCACAAGAAAAGCAACAAATGACAAAACACACGAAACCCTGTCACCAATTACAGTTCAAAAAGACATTGTGCCAATTCAGGCTGTTGAAAGAGATGGGTTCAAACAACTTTAAACCCAAGATATACACTGCTGAAGTATCGCCTACTTATTGATATTGACAGAATCCCGGAACATATTGAGATATAATTTTTTTAAATTGATAACACATTTTATATGACTAAATCTTTCCGTCGTTGTGATGTTAATGATTGTGATGTTATCGTAGGCCCATACAGGATCTGATTTTATAAGCATTCTTTAAGCTTTATGGTGTTTATCTTTGTGTAAGAAGACTTTTATGTTCTGGTCTGACCTCACAGGGGTTACATGGTGATGGCCGACTCATTCAACACGTCCCTGTTTAAGCAGACCTTCCAGAGGGTTTTCACTAAAGATGTGCAGGGAACATTTAAAATGGCCTTTGCAGGAACCCTTGAGATTAAGGTAGGTGTTTTACCTTTACGTTCATGTTAGCCTTTTAATATAGAACACTTTACAAGCAAAATCGTTTTTATTTCAGACATCAAGAGAGATTAAAATATCGGGAGCAATTGGTCCCTGTGTTTCTCTGAATGCCAAGGGACCTTGCGTGTCAGAAAATGTAAGTTAGACCTTAGCGTGCATCAGATTGACCACAAATACATATATGCTGCTTGTATTTACAAATATAACATGTCATGTGCTTGTTTCATTCATGCCATTGTTATAGATGTACTTAAAATCATTTCTGACCTCTGGCTGTCTACATGTTTTAGGAAATAGGAACAGGTGGGACCTGCCAGTGGAAGATCTGTGGTCTGGACCCTAACACCACTCTAGGAGTTTACTTTGAGGTCGTCAATCAGGTATGTTGTGTGCAGTGGTCTGATTTGTTTAATGGTGTCAGTGAATCTTAACCTTTGCCATGCATTTACCAAATGAAAGCAAGGATTATCAGCTCACTACCATCTTCAACATGATGTTACGTTCTTATGAGCTGTTTAATTAACAAAAATGCTAACACCTCAGTATTAAAAACTGATTGGGGTGGGCAGATGCTTGTTTGAGAGTAGAAAGGTAATCTGCCACTGCAGCAGAGGTGCCCTGACAAAGATGACAGATGGATATAACGAGAGTAGTACATTCCTCTCTTTAGATTCGTTCTTGCCGTAGAAGTCCACCACCTGTCTGTGGATGTGCGCTATGATGACTGGTGCTGGGGAAGCCCAGATGTGAAGAAACTGGACCGCTGACCAAAAGTTTAAGGGTTCAAATTCCATCTCGGCCAAGTTCTGTTGAGATCAGGATCCTTAAAGCTCTATTGCTTAAATTATGTTGTGGGGCTGTAAGTTGCTTTGGATGAGGGCATCTCCAAACTGACTTAATGTAAACATTCATGGATGTAGATGACGTTCATGAAATGTCCCAGTGAAGTAGAAACACTTGAAAATAGTAGTTAAATACAGTAATTTAGCAAATATTCTTCGTTACTGTCAGCAGTAGTGATAGCTCACGCGTGTTATGTTTGATCTTAACCACTAGAGGGCAGATTCGCTAAAGAAATTTAATTTTTGATAGCGTCGTTTACATGTATTTGATACAGATTGTTAGTTTATTGCTCCATGTGGAAAGTATTTTTTTTAGCTTATTCTGACCGCAGATCTGACATGCACAAAAACGGGAGGTCTTGTTTTTGTAGTCCTGTTTTCATTTTGCTCTTTTCACATCTATAATGCGGCAAAATACAAAAATAAAGTTATTCATGTCAGTATTTGTTATGAACCTGGGCTTAAAATTATGGTAAAAGGTTCTTAAATTGTATGAAAACTCCACTCAGTGAAGAAAAGCATAAATTAGATTTGTGTTCAAGCATCAGCCAGCTAATTTGACTAATTTCTTAAAAGGGTGAAACAACAAAAATGTCGCTATGCGTCCTTTAAAAGCAAGATTCACATATTTTGGTGAGATAATCACCACCATTGCTCTTTGAGTGCTTTTTCACAGCTTCTGTATTCACTTTACGTAATAAAGGATGCAGGTTTGTGCTGGTTGTCCTTCCCAAAGGTCCTGTTGGTTGCTGTGTTTTTATGAACAGCTGTTTAATAAGTTTTCTGCACCACATCCATTCTGTGAATGCTTTTAAGATTGTTCACATAAATAGAAGTGAGGGAACTGGCTCCTTAGCTTCCTGTTGACTCGCTATATGTTTGTAGAACTGGAAGTGCACTGGACACTGAGGGAGGACAGCTTTCACTCTCTCTGCGTGCTTCTGGTCTTGTATGGAGGGAGGTCTTCTGAGCACGTTTAAATGTCTGCCGGATTTTATTCATGCTCCTGAGCAGGGCTGCTCTGTACCTCCTGTAAGAATCAAAACAAGCTCACTATTAGCCACCCACACACACATTAGAAGTCAGCATATTTTTTCTTTGTACTGCACAACAATAGCATAGTTTTATATGTTATAATTTGGCTATGGATTCAGTGCTTACATCTGGGTCATGGAGTTAATCCAGGGGTTGAGAGTGGAGGTGAACAGCACCAGCCAAGTGGACACAGCAGAGGCAGGTTGAGGGCTCTCTCTTCCTGTAAGAGTCTCATAGAAGCAGATGGTGATGTACGGCAGCCAGCAAATGAGCAGACACACTATTGATACAAACGCAGATCATGTGATTGCGTTAATGATTAAGTACAAGCTCTCTGATTACATTCAGGTTGTCATGTGTGTAAAACAGTAATCTTTGTGTATTACAATATGTTGTCAAGAAGTATGCTGGTAGCCTTATTGAGGAGCATAATGGATTAATATTACATTTCTAGTAAATCTATTGATATATATTAAATATATATGAATATTCCATATCGATTTTCACCGTTTATATACAAAAAAAAATCCAGGTTCAGGTTTCTATCCAGGTTATCATCATCAGTTCTTTAAGATAAACCCCAACTCTGTTATTACTCTGTGTATAGATGAAACTATGGAAACATACAATATATTTTTACAATCCTGACTCGACCATAAAACATACATTGATTCTTATTGTATAGAACAGATGATAACAGATATATGCATTGTTTTCCATATTCTCGCTCTCGAGACCTTTGGCCGCAGCAAATGAGAAGTCATTAAACCACAGTATTAATAATGCCATTTTCAACATTTAATTTGAATTAATTTGTAAAATCTGAACGTGCAAGGCTACGTTACTGAGATAATGGGCATCTTATTTGGGGCACAATGAGAATGCATTTTGGCAGTAGTCAAACAGCAATAATAACGCAGTATTGTCTGATAATCTCACCTCATGCAGCTTACCTATGGTTGTCACCATGACAATGGAGCTCTTAAAATAGTTATTGGCGGGCACATAAAAACAGTGCTGCTCATTGCAAACAAATGTCCCTCGTCGTACTTGATTTCTGGCTACGTACACTATGTAGCCGTACATGGTGCACATTGCCAAAATGGGCACAATGATTCCCACCACTATGAAGAACATATTGAATCCAGTACTTGCAGGCTTGAAGCTGGGAGCGCACAGAAATCTGCTGCCACTGTAGCCATAGCTTCCAAAGCCCAATAGCGGCAGAGCTGCACTCAAGACTGAGTAGATCCAAATGATGGTGAGGATTACTCTGGTCCTGCGGGAGTTGAAGATTCGGGCGTAGTTGAGAGCGAAGCAGATCTCTGTGAACTTGTCAACGGTGGCCCAGGTGAGGGAGTGAACTGAGGCCAGCTGGAGCAGCATAAAAATAAAAGCGCTGGCCTGGCACAGTGCGCTCGAGCTGGAGTAGCCCTGTGGTCGGAACAGGCTGTTATGGGCCCCGAAGGGGATAGTGGAGAGACCAAGTGCCAAATCACACAGGCAGAAGCTAAGCGTCAGAGTCCACGTCTCCGTCTGTAGGCTCCTGTCAGACAACAGGAGGAGGAGAAGCATAGCATTCCCACAAACAGAACAAAAGCTGGAGCCTATCATCATAATAGCGTATGCCACCTCCATCCTGCCCAGCTAGGAACAGCATTCACAGCTTTATACGAACACAGCATTTACAACTACAAATCTGCATCACTTGAATCCTATGCACAACACAGAGTGTTGGACGTCTGACTGTGAAGCTGCCAGATTGCATTATCTCATACTGTGTTGTGTCCAAAAGCTCCAGTGAGTATTGGTGGCTGTTTCACAGGTGTGGACTTCACGCTATGCCTCATGATTGGATGAACCAACGCAGTCATTCTCTTTCACAACACAGTAATCTCTGTGGGGAGTGTCAGCTTAGCCCTCCTTTCTATACCTGCCTGAGCTAACAAGACAAACAAAGCCACCTTGGTGGCAAAACGATGTGACTAGCTATAGTTGCATTTAATGGAGTAAATAAAGAATTGGAACATTTGATAGGGAAGGTTCTGTGCACACACACTGTTGCACTTGACTGTATCTCGGCCGTTCTGTAAACAAAAGCTCAAGATTTAATATCCTCTGCTGCAGGGTCCGAATACTGCCAAGTTAATAAGCCATTCTTTTCTCAATGTTGTTGGGGTAATTGGCACGAAGAGGTTTAAGCCTTAATCAATAATTATTGAACTGCATAACACACAAGCCTTATCCACAAATTTTGCTGTTTTTAATTTTTGATTCTTGTATGAAGTTCTTTAGTATGTCTGCAGCTACCTGTTGATGTGTTATGGCACAACTCTCATGATGTCGGTGCACACATGCTGACTGAAAGCTGAAACGGAAGTTTTTCTGTCTCTCATACAGCAAAACTCATACTTATACTAGAAGTGTCAGGTTTTCATCAGTGTTACAAATGAAACAAGAAGTTGTGGTACCTCTTTCAGCATTTCACCTGTGCCACCTTTCACCAAAAACCTTTTAATTCTGTGATGTATTTAAGTCTGGTGATTTTGCTTACAAAAATGTTCATAAAATTTGTTGACTCCCTTTGTCCATTTTGTCATACTATATTACCCAGTTATAATTTTAAACAATACTATCTCTTTTCTCCTCCTATCGCCTTTGAACTCTGTTGAGTTCTTTATAATTATAATTTATAGTTACTCCATATATTACAATTTATTGTTGTAACTGGATCTTTTCTGTCTTGTTTTGCAGCACAATGCACCAATCCCTCAGGGTGGTCGCGGGGCTATACAGTATGTAACCCAGTACCAACACTCCAGTGGGCAGAGGCGCATCTGAGTCACCACCATCGCTAGAAAGTCAGTTTGTTGCATCAATTCATTTTGGTTATTCCTGCAGTTAGTTGTAACATTTGGTGAACTGTTTGTGTCACATAGTGACAGGGCATGAATCTATCTCTGTAAATTACACAGATATTGAATATAATTACAGGAATGTGTCTTTTAACGTCCGCATTAAGTTCCCTGAAAATGGATGTTGACCAAAACGTGGTAGTCAACCAGTTTATATAATTATAGATGAGAGAGAAAATACAGGTAGTGGAAAAACAAACAAATGCGTCCTACTTACAGTAGGACAGGCAAATACAGTTACCAGTGCCATATAGAGTTTGTTGCACAACATACAAACATCAGTAACTTGCACAAAAAAGTAAATAAACCAATCAACCGAGTTAGAACAGTCTCTAGTCTAAGCATGAGCAAATGAGAAAGCAATCAAAAGGCCGGTAAGGCAGCGAATTATGAAATTCTGCTTTATCTATGATCTGTGCTCATTAATCTCTGTTGGCTGCTAAAGTGATAAGCTGTTTATACCTGCAGCATTTGGAATTAAAAAAAGATATTTGTTTCCTTTTATAGTTTATTATAAATTTAAGTCCATATCAGTAAACAGATATTGATAAGATAGATGTTAAATGGTGCATGCCTGTATATTCAGGTATATAAATAGGCAAATCCAGGCCCTTATGTAATAATGTTAAATTGAAATTTAGTCTTAAAGGTATATTTTACTATTTTTTCCTGTTCAAAGAAAGTAAATATGCTATAAAAACCTTTTTTGTGGGATGATGCAGTTTCTAGCAGGTGAAAAAATGATACTTGGGCATGAACAGCCTCAGACATTTGCTTTGCTGAGGCATATGACATTGTGTCCCTGATAGACTATTCAAAATGAGGAAAAGAGTAAGACAGGATATAACAGTAGGGTGGATCTAATTTACCAGCAAGTTAGAACAAGTTAACTATTTGTAATAATCTGGATTTTGTTAGTATGTCGATGAAACTTGTACTTTTGTGTCATGTTTTCATTGGCAGTGTGTCTGAGTTAACGAGTGTGGGAGGTGACAGCCTTATGCCCAACTGGCTATTTTTAAAGTTACACCATTAACCCCTATAACTGCTTCTATACAGCTGTCTCGCACGTTGCATAATCTTGCACATTGTAAAATCTTGCTTTAGATCAATGTAGAGTCTTTGTGAGTTTGGGTTAATTCATTTTGATCTAAACCAACTAGCTGTTTGTGATATTTGCTGCTGAAAACTGCTAATAACTGCTGAAAAGGAACAACAATGATGCTAATTTACACACAAGACCATGAATGTTCCCTGAAATGGTCTTTTTTTAATGAGGTTTGTCTTTTACCTTTCTCTCTCTGAACCACGCCTAATTTACAATTCAGAGAAGCAGGGTGGTGAATCGATGCGGCATTGACGTGGCAGTAGCAAGTGTGTAAAGGTCAGTGTTGTGATGCACTCTTTCTCTTTGCATTCCACAGCTGGGCAGATGCTCAGACACAGATTCAGAACATCGCTGCATCCTTCGATCAGGAGGCATCTGCCATCCTCATGGCCCGTCTGGCTGTCTACAGAGCCGAATCAGAGGAGGGACCAGATGTACTCCGCTGGCTCGATCGCCAGCTCATCCGCCTGGTGAGGATAGGCTGACACACTGTTAGTGTGATTGTCAGTGAAGAGGAAAAGAAATTAGTTTAATTCTCATAAGCTCATGCTCTCTCTTATCATGACGGGATACAAAAAAAAATTCGGACTGATTATTAATGCATGTTTCCTTTGACTTTTGTAGTGTCAGAAATTTGGAGATTACCACAAAGATGACCCGAACTCATTCCGTTTCTCTGAGACTTTCTCCCTGTATCCTCAAGTAAGTCCAATTCCTGAGCCTCAATATGACTACAGTGCTCACAAAAATTAGGGGTATTTCATTATTTAGTTAGCAGTATACATTCACACAGCAGGCAAAAGTGGCACAAATTCAATCTTTTCAGTCATATGTGACATAGTTTTAGGGCTGTATGAACACAGAGTCTGACATTTGGGCCCCTTTTATATTAAATAATTTGTACATAATGCGGTACGTAGCAATGCAGTGTCTGGCCGGCAGATCAGGATTCATTCAACCATGGAATGAACAATTGATACAATTTCCAAAGATATGACCGATCGCAGCCATGGTAGGACATAATTACAGTGTCAAAGAAATAATTGCTTAAAAGTTAAAAGAAACCAAACACGAATACCAATCCCCCTTTTATTGTGACCATTAAGGAAGTGCCCGATACTGTCGGCAGTTTGCCTCTGGTTAGGCAGGTCACGAATGTCTGATGCGGATCTCATAATAGTGCATCCTAAAAACCAAACCGGATTTTGGTCACTTTTTCCTGCTCTGTGAATGTAACTTATGAGGCATTATAGCTGAGATGTGGATTTCCAAGAGTACTTAAGTTAAAGTGTGACTGTCTGTATTAACAGTTTATGTTCCACCTGAGGAGATCTCCGTTCCTACAAGTGTTCAACAACAGTCCTGATGAGAGCTCCTACTACAGACACCATTTCATGAGACAGGATCTGACTCAGTCTCTAATCATGATTCAGCCAATCCTCTATGCGTACTCTTTCAACGGCCCCCCAGAGGTAGTCCCTCACTCATGGTTACTTGTAGTTGCTGTTGTGTGATTCATGTACTGCAGATTGGGATTTATTTATAAATGGTTTGCTCATAATATTGTCTGAAGTCAAGTAGAACCTTATCTGTAATGGGCTGCTATGCCCCCAAGCAGGGGATACAACTAATGAGTAGTATGTAGACCAAGAAGGACTGATTAAACAGGTGCAGCCATGGGGTCGCTCCTGCTTGCTTTCAATTACATCCTGCAATCATCTCAGTTTATACAGCAGAATACTCAAACTAGTAAAGCTGAATTAATTCAAATTCTCTTCTACTTAAAAGCAGTCAGCTCTGTTTTTAATAAGATTACTTGTTTACCAAGTTCAGCAACTTGAAACGTTAGTGTTAGCACATTTATTGATGTTTATATTGAACTAATATGAGTACAGGGCTTAAGAACAGAGCAGCAAGAGAAGCTACGGTACTGTTTTTATTAAGCAGACATACTTTAAACATTGTCTTTCTGTGTAGTTCAGACAGTACGATGCACATTGTTTTTCTTTCCTAATTACAATGCTAACTGGGATGCTCAAATCTTTTACATCTTTTGATATGAATTAATCAGAAGTGCACCGTCATGATGATCATAAATCTTAGCTCCCATGGCCCTACAGATTATTGCATGTTGCCTCTCATGACATGCTTATCTGGACTTGTGTTTAATTAGTAAACTCTATTGGGAGTTATCCATCAGCAAAGCGGATTTAATAGTTTCTTGTGCAAGCTGTCTTTAAGTGTGTTCAGGAGAAAAATTTTGGAAGTCTTCTTGGCGATCCGGTGTCTGCATGAGTTGCGTGTGTAAGCGGGTGTAATTGCTATCCCCATTCCTGTTCTTTACTGAAGGTTGTAATTTTCACAGTCGGGACTGGTGGCAGCAACTCTCAGTAATGGCAGGTTAAGGGCTCCCAAGTGGTGTAGTAGGATAAACCAGTGAATACAATGCAGAGATATCTTATGTGTTTGGCATCTACCTAGCCATGCCACGTGTCATACGTGGCCTCACAGGAGGAGTAGAACAATAGGGGGTTCATGCTTTTCTAGGAGATGTAGTGATGTAGTAGGTCACTAAGGCAATTAGACTTTTGTGTATGCTGACGCACAGAGCAACTCATGTTGGCAGCTGATTTAATGTTCGGTTTAACTGTTTACATGTCTGATGTTGAGCCCATAATAAATGACACTACTGTCCCGTACCGTAAACACCGTGACAGTTTGTGTGAATTAATAGCTGTTGGAGCGTATTCTGCATTTATGCTGATTGACTAACATCCTGAAAAAGTGTATGTTTTCATTTAAATAATGAATTATGTCAATAAGAATAAATAAGAATCAATTAAATAAATAAGCTATATAAGAATAAATAGTTTTAGACGAATATTACGGTGAGGTTTGCTTGTAATCACGATTGCCATTGCTAGTTTGGCTCCCTAAGATCTTTAAGAAATAGGTGATTTTTGAAGGGTTGTAAATATTAATGATGCACCAAAATAAAAATTCATGGCCAGAACTGAAATTCTGAACGCCCTGATACATTTTAGCTTATTTTTTGCGCTTTGGTTTGTTTTTTTTAAATTACCTGTAATTGAAAATACTTAATGAGTTGTCAAATGTCTGTGGAGATCGTGAAATGATTCCACAGTATGACATTTTTACATTTAATCTAAAGCTCTATTGTTCTTCAGACTTTTCTAACGCCCTCAAAGAATTTAGCCCTGCATCATTGGTGAGAACTTCTGTTTGTTAAGCACAGAGTATTGTTGTGAATTCTTCCTCGTTCACCAATCCCCGTGTCTCACTTGAGACACTAGTAGGAGACAATATGCTACACACCTGAGTTTGTGTTAGAACAGCTTCTTTTGCACTAATAAGAACAGAAAATGACAGTTCGGTAGCATTTTCACGAGTCTCTCAAAATTAGCGGGAGTTGCGAGTGATATGCGGGCAGTGACAAGTGAGGGACAAAGGGGTGCTGTCCACATGCTCGTTTTTTACAGACCTCACAAATGTCAAGTTCAAAACTTTGTGCTCCAAACTCCATTTGTTTGTATTTGCATTCATTTTCGATCTGTGGATTTTTTTTTCCCAGTAAAAAAAATATTTTTTTTCTTTGGTCAAAGTGCTGATGCATGTGCAAGTGACGGTGAACAGTATCACAAAATCTAACTTGAGCCAACATTATTTAGAAAAGCAACTATAAGTACAGCAAAATAAACAGCTGAGGGCATCAAGCGAAACTGTTAGTTAAGACTAAATTGTTTGATTATGTAATAATGGGGGATAAGTCATATCTCTTACATTTTCACCACTGGCCTGAAAAATGTTGATACAGTTCCTTGATGTTTACATACTTTTATTGCTTATTACCAAAGTATATATGTCGGTTTGTAGTAGTGTATGTTAAGTTAACATGTCTTCCCTGTGTCCTTGTGGGTTTACTTTTGGTGTTCTGTTTTTTTCCCCACATTCCAAAGACATTCGTTCCATAAAATGACGCATGAGTGGAGTGTTCTTATAACCATGTGTCTGTTGTAAAAATCCATTGATGCTGACATGATGTTAAATTAAAATAACTAATAAACAATCAAGTATCATATATAACCATTTTCCAGGCATGGTGTAAAACATGCATGGGGTTAATGCATGCTGTTTATTAATTTGCCTAAAAACAACTTTTGGTCAATCACTCTGGTTGCTAAATGAATTTGCAGTACCAGCAGCTGAAAGGCAAATGCTCGTAATGACTTATATGTTAATGCCCACCTGCAAAGTAGTTTTAAATTGAAGGGCATATGGTATCTGTGGATCTTTGTCATTTCAGCCTAAGATTAAAAACTCTAACAACTGATACCTATGAAAGAAACTGCTAAATTACTGTATCCTCTTTTTGTACCTGCAGCCAGTACTGTTGGACAGCAGCAGCATTCTGCCAGACCGAATCCTCCTGATGGACACATTCTTCCAGATTCTTATCTACCATGGAGAGGTGAGCATAGAATCTTACAATTGAGTGTGCCTGAGCTTATAAACTGTTTCAGGCAATACAAATAAAACTGTATTTCATTTCAGTAATCAGTTTAACCTTCCTGTGTAGCAACAATAAAGATTCTGAGGTTAATGAAGCGTGGCTATTCTCATTGCAGCAATTGATTTTTTTCAACGAATACAGTAAGCTTTCTCACACTTGCCTTTAAGGGGAAGTGCTCAAGACGTATGTGCTGTCTTTTCCCTGCAGACAGTGGCTCAGTGGCGGAAAGCAGGCTACCAAGACATGCCTGAGTATGAGAACTTCAAGCACCTGCTGCATGCTCCAGTAGATGACGCTCAGGAGATTTTGCACTCGCGTTTCCCAATGCCTCGCTACATTGACACTGAACATGGGGGCAGTCAGGTAAATTTGCTCATACTTCTTCTCTAGAAAGCATAAAATGTTTCTTTGTAAAATTTTGTAATTTACACTCAGCAACAAACAGGCAGTGAGAATTAAGGACTGAATTAAGAAAAAGCAGTGTGTTATCTCCAGTGCAGTGCAAGCCATGGCTTTATATATCGCTGCTTGGTCTTTAAAGAAGCAGGATTGTGGGCTGTAATTTAAAGAGCATCAGGATTGTGTTTAATCAGACTGGAGTGTAATGGATTATATAGCAGCTCAGGCTGTTCTGCATGTATCTATTTCAGGATTCAGAGTCTTGATGCTGATGCTCTTTTTTTTTTCTCCATCAGGCTCGATTTTTGCTGTCCAAGGTTAACCCCTCTCAGACCCATAACAACATGTACGCCTGGGGTCAGGTAAGTGCATTAATGACAACAGTCAATATTTAGTGTACCATGTGTGTATTTTGCTCTGTGTAAGGTAAAGTGAACCGTGGTACCTCCGGTCTTGTTAATTCGTTCCAGAAGTCGCATTGAATACCACATTCAAATTACAAGTAACGAGCAAATTTTTCCCATAAGGGATAATGCAAATTTAATTAATCCATTCCAGACCCCTAGAAAATCCACACTGTATGAGGCATTATATGTATTAATGGGGTTGTATTGTATAGGTGCTCCCTGATTTACAATAGGGATACATTCTGACAAATCCAGCATGAGTTAAATGTATCAGGAACCAGTGAGTTTAATATAGACTATATTGTATCAAAGCAGAGCTTATTACACATTAACACATACATCACCTACAGTTGGCCAAAATCATTAACACAAAGCTTATTTCATAATAAATTGTTCTCATGGAACTGCAGTCTGTGTTCTGGAGGATTCAGTTCTTGTTTTCTTTTTGGCTGGCTGTCATTACTAACCATTTTCAGAACCACGTGGACTCATTTGTTCTATATATGAAGTACTGTAGATGTGAAAATAAAGACAATACACAAAAAAAACCACAATAAATACAGCAGAGATCTGCACTGAGCAAGAGATTGTTGTGACTCACTGAGTCACTTTGAATTGAATCATGTATCATTAATCTTGCTTCGAGTTTTGCCTGAAATTCGACTTAAACAGTTTTAAAAAGTTTAAGCAAGTGTTCAGAGCACGGAGCAAACGATGAGTGCTGAGACATTTCTGGAGTCAAAATGCATCAAGTTCCAAGGTGGTCAAGAACCGAGGTACCACTGTATATCATCAGCTGCTAGGGATGCAGATTATCTGGGGAAAGTACTCTTCATCTTTTTTAACAAATGCCATTTATGAAATGCCATGTAAAGCATGCAAAATTTTCTGACTATGAATTCAGAGCGATATAGACTATTGTTTGTTCTGAATATAAATGCTTCCCAATTCTTTCCTCATAAGTGACAAAGATTTGTTTCGTTAATGACAATGTGAATAAAAAAAAAATCACACTTCCTCTGGAGCACAAGTGATGTATATCACATGGTGCTTAGCAAGCATGTATGAAGATGTATTCATTTTGTCAATCTCTTTAAGTGGTATGGCAGTTCTCTGTTAATCAGTGACTAATTGGCAGGGAGGGTAGTGTGAGATCAACCTCATTTTGAGACTTTTTCACTGACTACTATTAATTTCAGTTGACATTTTTCATGACCTTCTACTCCAATCAAAACTGATTGCAGTATTGAATAAGACGATGACAAGTAGTGATTCAAGATTCAGTCTTTTTCATGGCCACCCTTATTATTACGCACGGCAAATATTATAAAACCACTACATAGAGGATGTTTAACAAGTTTTTTTTTGCTTTATAACAAATAAATAAATCACACGTTATTAAAGGAAAATATACAGGTAGACTGATAAAGGCGTCAAAGACCCAGGACAGAAAACTCAAAGCAATATGAGTTGAAAATAGAAAACGCAAAACAAAACAAAAAAAAAAAAACAAGATAGAAATAGGATAGAAATAGGTGCCAATGCTTGTGGCAGAACTGTAAAAATGGGTTGAATGAAATGAAATTCTCACACAAAAGACAAGCAAAACCAACACTAACATATAAACAAAAAAAAACAATTTAGCAACAGGGGCAAAACAAGAGAGAAACTATTGTGGAGTGGAGGAAAGTAATAATCGTGATAAGTCACAAAATCTGCATTAGCAAAATTATATGATGCTGGGTACTTTGTGGTAATGTTTTATTAAAACAAAGAACTTCTGTAAACTTCTCAGCTGAATTATTGTATGAAATATGAAGTAATTTTAAGGAAGCTAATGTCTCTTGCCACAGAGCTAAGGGTATTAAAGATGTTATTTAAGAATGGCATTAACCCATTAACATAGCCAGCAAAAGTTCCTGATCTCAAACCTATTGACACTTTAAGGTGGAATTTTTATTTAAAAAGGGCCAAGGCAAGGCTGAGTCCTGAAGAACTAGTCTGTCCAAATGCTGTTTAAGAACCAGCTTTTTTATTAGAGAAGTCCATCCCTCAATTAATTCAGACTGAGTAAATGAAATGAAGTACTAATTGATTTTTATTTTTGGTTGGATATTCCATAACTTTTTCCCTACTTGATTTTATTTGTTTGCTGTATGTTTCACAACACAAGAATATTCAGCTGTTAAGCAAAATGTGTGTTTCACACTGTTAATGTGGGATTTGTTTATTTATTTAAAAATGCTGGATGAACGTCCTTGGAGTATGGTGATTCCATTGTTTTTGCAAGGGGTACTATCCTAATTTTTTGTCTTTTGTTTTGTTATTTTTGTTAAGCTGCATTGTAATTTGGGTGGTACAATGCTGCTGTTCAAGAATTCCTCTGTTTTTGATACAGTTTTTTCATCTGTGTAGTTTGCCTGTTCTACTTTTGTCTCTGTAGGTTTCCTCCCACCTTCCGACATGCAGTAGTCCAACTGGTGTCTCTAAATTGTCCCATTGCGAGTAAGAGTGAATGTGTGCGCGACTGTGTGTGACTGCTCATGTGTGCTTGTGCGCTATGATGGGTTGGCAACCTGTCATGGGCTTGTTGCCACATTAGGTGCTTTCACAACAGGGAAACTTTTTCATTGTTCTTAGAACTGTGCCCACTTTGTCCTGTGTTTGCACCACATTAACTGGAGGCATTTATAGTTCTCAGAGTGATTGGT
>JAUZSU010071117.1:0-20617 GCA_034780255.1 Parotocinclus maculicauda | reverse complement strand
GTTTAATAAACATTTAATATGTTACATAGCACGTCCCGTCTTGTAACATAGGGCATGTTCGTTTAATCGGACCAGCCTTTTTTTAGGACCAAAACGATCCCGTCCCGATGTGGTCCCATTAACCGGATTCGACTGTATTTTGAACTCTGAGGGAAAACGAGAATGAAACGATTACCATGCGATGCGATTCTCCTTTTTGTCAGCAGGTGTCGCACGGGTTTATTCAGACATAAATATCAGTATAGAAGTCAGATTTTTATTCTCTGTTCCTCCATTCTTAAGCTTTCGGACGTTAAAGCGAACAGACGTCGATCGGATTGAGGTTAAATGGCACGTACCGGTATATAAAATCAATTCTAGGCCGTTTTTAGGATAAACCTGTGCTGTTTTGTTTGCCTCTGTGCCGTTTTAGTTTGTCTCTAGGTGCGCTTTTCAAACTTTATCTGCTTTTTATGATTTTTAATAATCCGATCTGTCCTCGTGTGTGTTCTAATGCGTCTGAATTCTTTTCCGTTTTCTGTTTTTCACGCTCTTTTTGCAGGTGAATAACTCTGATGTTTCGGGGATGAGTCACACGGAGGTGGTGAACCTGGTCCGGGCCGCTCCACGAGTGGTGGATCTGGTGGTGGGACGTGTCTTGGAACCTCCCAAACCGCCAGTGGAGGCCCATCTTCTCCCTGATATCACCTTCCAGTGCCCTAATGACACACTGGGTAAAATCGTGATTTAAAAAAACAGATAAAACCTTCTTCTTAGACCTTTTTGTGCGTGTGTGTGTGTATGTGTGTGTGTGTGTGTGTGTGTGTGTGTGTGTGTGTGTGTGTGTGTGTGCACGAGAGAGAGACTGAGACTAAATAAGCGAGTAAATGGAGGATGGAATTGCAATGTGTGTGTCTTGGTCCCATCTCTGGGCTGAGTGAAGAAAGAGAAAAGACTCCACAGGCTGGACATGTAATCTGGCCCTCTTAGTAGAGTCAGATAAGAGCAGTTCACTGCTTTATTTCTTAATGAATAGAGAAGCAGTAGGAGTAGTCTCTCTCTCTCTCTCTCTCTGTTTCTCTCTTTCTGTCTCTCTCTCTTTCTGTCTCTCTCTCTCTCTCTTTATCTCTCTCTCTCTCTTTATCTCTCGCTCTCTCTCTCGCTCTCGCTCTCTCTCTCGCTCTCTCTCGCTCTCGCTCTCGCTCTCTCTCGCTCTCCCTCTCTCTCGCTCTCCCTCTCTCTGGCTCTCCCTCTCTCTGGCTCTCCCTCTCTTTCCCTCTGCCCTTTTTCAGTTAATCTGTATACATACATGAAACACTCTTGCATTGCCTTCTGTCTTTTTCCATATACCCAACTATTCTTCTATTTGCCCCACCCTTTTCTGTGTCTTCTCTTTCCTCCTCTTATGGGGTGGTCATGCTAAATGTAGGAGACCATGATAGATTGTGCCTTGCTTCCTCTTCCTGGCTCTCAGACATTCTACCCTGAAGCTACAGACATTTTTCTACTACTTTCCATCTCTGTCTTTTCATAATGTCACTGCCACATTTTTCACTTTAATGTTTCTTGGCAGCCTAACCCAATACAAACATGGCAGGTATTGGTTACTGCAGTATTAGTGGTGTGCAGGTTTAAATACATGAACAAACAACTTACATTAGAAAGACAAAAGTTTGTGGACACCTCTTCTAGCTTTGGGCTATGTTGTTTTAAAAACACATTTATAAGTATAAGCATACATTTCTGGATTCCCCAAAGACAAACAGTGCCTGTAGAAGAAGGCCTTGCCTCTTACTGGCAAAGATTTTCCAGATTATCTGAACCTTTTGATGATGTTATGGGCTGTAGATGATGAAATCCCTAAATTCCTTGCAATTGCACAATGAGAAACGTTGCTCTTAAACTGTTCTTTTCTCACGTAGTTTTTGACAAGTGGTCAACCTTACCCCGTCCTTGCTTGTAAACAACTGAGCTGTTCAGGGATGCTTTTTTTTATACCCAATCATGACACTTACCTTTTTATAAGTAACAAGTTCACCTGTGGAATATTCCAAATAGGTGGGGTTTTTTTAGCATTCCTTAACTTTCCCAGTCTTTTGTTGCCCCATACCAACTTTTTTGGAACGTGTTGCAGACATCAAATTCAAAATGAGTGAATATTTGCAAAATAAAAAAAGTTAAGTTTATCCGTTTGAACATTAAATATCTTGTATTTGTAGTGTATTCAATTGAATATAGGTTAAAATGTAGGACTTTGGTAGCCTGGTGATTAAGGTACTGGACTATGGACTTGATGGTCCAGGGTTCAAATCCCACCTCTGCCAAGCTGCCACAGTTGGGTCCTTAAGCAAGGCCCTTAACCCACTGACCCATTACTTGAATTGTAAGACTGTATGAGTTGCAAGTCGCTCTGTATATGGGCATCTGCTAAATGCCGTAATTGTAACTAATTATTGGCATCCTTCTTAAGTATGGGTACAAAAGTTCTGTAAAACAAAATCGGTTTTGACCACTAGCCGACTAACATGGAGACCCAGGGTCAAATCCACAGGTTGCTTTTCAGCCAGGCTAAGCAGTTTCCACTCTATTATCCATACCAAATGTTGGGGACTTCCATCAAGGATCATCCCTCAGCTTTGCAACAGCAATAACTGCTGGACTGGTAACGGATAAACAATATCCCATAAAGAGATAATTCACACCTGCTCCCTGAGTTAATTGTTAATTTTCTCTACAGTGTAACAATAATCTATTTTAAACACAGGCATTTTTTTAACAATTATTAACTTTATTAAAGGTGGCCAACAATTCTGGAGATTATATATATATATATATATCACAACTGTCTGCTAAACACACAATACCTTGAGGAACGCGTGAAACCTGGGCTTCTGCTTTTCACACCTCACAATCGTCTCCTTACTCATCTCAAAGAAGTTGACAAATGGCGGGTAAGCTTTCACCAGCTCACCGGACTGACAAGAATAAGAGGCAGGTGTTACAAAGGCACCAAAGTGGCACTACCACAAAAATCAGAACGCATGGAGATCGTGGCTCTGGCCCACTCACATATTTCAGAATGATGTCGCCGACGCTCTTGTCTTCTGACCAGTTCATCACCAGCTCCTCCAGGTCTGCCTGTCCCATAACATTTATCCATTTTAATAGCTGCTCTCAGTCAATCGCCAGGCTTACACCCTCAATCACAGGTTTAAATAACTGAAAGCCCACCTTTATCCTGGTGTGAACTTCATAAATGTCTGGGATGCTGCCAAAGATCGTCTTAATCTCCTCTTGAGCCAGGATGGGGCCTCCCACCTGACCTTCTTTCTCCAGTGGATATTTGAAAAGCTGAAAATACAGACTTAGTTTAATTTCACAAACCTGTACACATGCAAATAGCCCATCTATGCAAGTAACCTAATTGTAAATTCTATTATGTTCATAACTGAAGTCTCCAGGAGTTAACAGAATGTGCAGAATGTTAGTGATCGTTACATTATTAAGTAAAAGAGTGATGAGAAATCAGTATGGACCATATGACAGTGCAAGGAAGTTCAAATTGCTGTTTAAACAAAAGAGTAAAAAGTTGTTTTATCTAAATGGTGTATAGTCAAGTGCGGGTAAACGAATGATCACCGTTCTGGGAAACGGTTTTGATAACGAGTGTTTAACATGACGACCCAGAGTGGTTCCTGTATATTCGAACTTCTTTTGCTTCAGTGCGGAGTAATAAACTCTACAAGGGACTTCAAGCTTAGTTCTTCTTCCTGCCTGTTTATCAGTTAACAGCACAATCTCGCTTATCACAAACAAGAGCACATTCTCTACTGCCTCACATCAGTTTTTTCTAAGGCTAAATCTTCCTTCCCTTTTCTTTTGGCTGCTTCCATTAGTCACCATGGCAGCACTGACCCAGATTAGACCTCAAATTCCTAGCGTTTTGCCCTTACTGCCAGAACCTATCCCATCCCGAATACAATGCCTGCACATTCCCATTGACTAGTTTGAATGCCCGATTGACCCGCTTCCTGAGAGGAAACTGAAGAATCTCTTTAAACCCAGACAAATACAGGGGAGAACATGCAAACTCCACAAAGGATTTCCCATCAGGATATCAAAGCAGGCATTTATAGTGGTGTGAGGTGGCAGAATTAAACATGCTTGCCTTTTTTAAAGACACAATTTTACTATATAAAATAAACAACTACCTCATTGAATAAACAAGTGAATAAAACGAGTGACAAAACACTAGGGATTATTAATTATAATAACACAAGTCTTAATGATTGATGTGCAAAAGCGCATGATCCTATTACAAGTCATCCTAAAGCAGGTGTTGGATTTCACTTCATCTATTAAAGAATGCTTGTAATAAATAAAAAAAATCAAATCAATATATAACAAAGGTTTAAAGATTTGTCATTATCCCATTTAGACAATCGCAAGGCACACTTGATGGGACGCTGCATATCTTTTAAAAGTGAAAGGAACTCGGATTACCCAGATTTAACCCATAGAAGTCTCAGAGAAGATATGAACTCCACACAGGCAACTGCCAGGCTGGGACTCTAACGTGAATTCAGGGATCTGTAACTGTGAGGTGACAGCTCTTACCACTGTGCTGCCCCAAACAGTAAACAGGTTAATCAAAATGAAATGTCAAAATGGCTGAAAATGAATCTCATTACAATATGGAATTACTGATAGTAAGATTTTAACTACCAGTGTGTCCTTATTGATTCGGGACTAATTATATTCTGGCTGAAATTTTTTAATTTGAATAATGTTCATATACCAGCTGAGAACAATGCTCCCAAGTCATAATCAGGGGGTTAGAGACGTGCAATTTTAGCTGTCACGTCTAGCAGGACATGTTTTGTAATGGCATTTTAACATTTAACAACTTTGTATAGACAGTAGAATATAAAAATTTGTGTAGACAGGAGCTCAATATGTACATTTTATCTACGGAAGGAAACGGCAAAAAATATAAACATATCTTCCAATGGATAGAGGCTGTTTGTGTTATCTGATCAAAATAAAGATGCAGGCTTACTAAGGGAGTTGTGTTATCTAATTACTTTACTCATGAGCAAACTAGGTAAAATTATAAAAAATTATACTATCCAAAAATTATTTAACATACAAACACAAGACAATTAAAACAGTCTCAGTCTTATACGATTTAAATTTAACATGTTTTTTTTGGATACCAACAATGGTCACTGCTACTAGACCAGTTCAGGTGTTGACACCGCGTCTAACATCAACCACAATCCCTTTATATTCTTGGATTTATCAGCATCTGTTTTCCTGTGTGTAGCAAAGACATGTTCCAAAAGGCACAGGTGTTTGGGTGTAGAGTAGGCTCTGCTGCCCTATGTAACGCAAATCTAATTCATTTTCTCCCCCACTGGTTTCGAGCACTGGCTCAGACCGATAACGCCACAGGCAGGGAGTGTGGACTGCCACCATATGCGAGTGTGAGAAAGACAGCGAGAGAGAAAGGGAGAGAGACCTGAAGGACTGTGGCCAGGATATCCACATAGTTGCTCTCAGTCTGGTACAGTTCCTTGGACACCTGCCATCTCGCTGACTGCTTGGGCAGGACCGGTGTTGAGCTTTTGGAAGGCTTGGAGTTCTCTGAAATGCACCAGTAAACACAGGGGTGAGCAGAGGATAATTCCTTATGGCACATTGGAGGTTTCAAGAATTTTTTTTTTCAGTAAAATAATCTTATTTTCTCATTTTTGTGAGCATTATACTATTGCAGGGTCTAACCTGAAGGGATATGGTACATCAAGATCTGAACATTTAGAATTAATAAAGCCTCTTTGTTTAACTGCAGGATGATAAAAAAATAAATCTTGTCATTCAAACCCCAAACACTACCAAAAACTCCTGATAGTTTTATCTTTTGGGGATTTAGAGAACCCATGGATATGTAAATGTTAAGTCAATAAAAATTAAAGTGACTCATTAAAACACACATACACAAACACACAGTGTAGTAATCTTAATACACTTTTGCATAATGCAGAATTAATAAAGCATGCCTCTAGCAATACTTATTATTTAGTAATTCAATAAAGATTAATATCAGGACTGCTCAGGGCATATTTTAATAGGTCAACATCAGCTATGTATCTCTCACCACACCCGCCCTGCCCCTCCTTGTTTTAGACCTGCTTCTTCCTGGCCTCTCAAAGAAATGTCCTGGATGGGACGCCAGGCCACTGCAGAGCAACGAGAAAATCCCAGCAAAAGCCAAGTGCCTTAAATAGACCAGGCCAATACTGGTCAGTGTCAAAACCAATGCATTGTAGTACAGAATAAATGCTTCCACCAATCATCTGCAATATCTGCAATGTTGGTGTTTAATGATCCAGTGGGTACATAGCTAATCTTAACACAAGCAATATCACAGTATCACCATAAGTTGTGATATTATTATGGCAATGCAGAACTACATAATAAAGCCTTGTGAATATTTTATTTTTAGTACAACTAAAGAACAACCGTAGCCATCTGACAATACTGACGATCATATCAGAGCTGACTGTAATTGGAATACATCCAAAATCACCTAAAACATATAGAATGAATAACTTTAGGTCAAAGCCTAGATCAGAAAATGTCTATTAAAAATGTCTACAGAAAATTTGTGCATTATGCTGATCAATTGGGCCAACAATCAATATTGGAAATAATTTTAATTATCAGATATTAATCAAATGATCGTTATCATGCCACAGCCTTTTGGGTTTTTTTTTTGTTTTTTTTGCAGTTGTGTGTGTTTTTTAAACCCTCCCCCTATTTCAGTCCACAGTTAGTACTGTATAAACAATTACTACTATAGTACCTTGTTTCTTATGTTACTCAACAGAAAATATTACACTATACAAACAGAACATCAATTAATCAGAATCATGACATTGTTTATCATGATTTTTCTTTAGGCCATTATAGTTTGTCTAAATTGTCAGCCAAAGGTTACTCTGCGATGCAGTCTAGGTCAGTTTGAGTTGACCGGCCTGTGCGGTTTTGCTACACGTGCCTCCAGTCTCTGACGACGACACGGGCGAGAGCTCAATGTGCTGAAAGTGAGCGTCCTGTTCTAACGCTTTCTGTGGGGTGCTGGTACAATGAAAGGGACACTCTCTTTCTGTTCTACTCTTCCTGTCCTTCCCTTTGTCACTCCTTCTTTTCACTGACTTCTTCAGTCTACACATGCCCTCCAGTCTACGCTCTGCAACAACAAAACAGCCACACAATCAACATGCTGCATCGCAAACAGTTACTCAGACATACAGACTCAGAGTTACTTGTCAGACATTTTTGGTTACTGTTCAAACCTCTCATTAAAGTCAAGTGTCTTCTGGGTACAGAGCTCAAAGGTTGAGTAAAATAATATGTGGTGTCTCACTTTCTCACACTCAGATACACAACCTGGCCTATATTACAAGCCTTTGTTTTCCTTCTTTCATTGACACAGTGGTGCTGGAAAGATGTAGTACTGTTCCAGTGCTGAGAGACAGTTTGAATCCCTCAGTATTGATTCATTTTGTAACTCAAAGCCATGAATGGATGGAGAAAATTGTAAAAATGGAACGCAGCAACTAGAAACATATTTGGCCACCACAATTGAGGAAAAAGGTGAGACCAGCCTTCCAAGTTTCAGATTATGGGGCGAGATTGTTCTTTAAATATAAGCCAATTAAGTGAAAATGTCTATGGAATGTGCAGATAGGAGCTTAGGGTAAAAATCTTTGAATAAAAAGTGCATACTTGTTAAACAAATAGTTCTAATTCAAAACAGCTGTAAAAAGCATATTTCATGGAGAGGGTAAGGACAGGAACAATGAGAGAATGTATTGAAGCTTTATGACAGCATGCTCACGAAAGCCCATTTGTACACTCATTTTGGATTTCTTAGCACTGTCCATTAAGAATAGTTAAAGACCATAAATGTGACTTCACCAAATCTGCTTTCAAAAGAGGTTTAAATGGCAGAAATTAAGGAAATGAGAAACAGGTGAAAAGAATCAACGGTTGGGGAAATTGGACTGCTGGCAGTGAGCCTGAAAAACACTTGAAACACTGAATTGTACTAAATATTAGAAAGTAATGAAAAAATGCTGTTTATTTCTGTCGCTTCATCAGCACAGACAATTTCAGTTTGAGCTGCAGCAGATTAGAAACCTTTCATGATCTTCAGAGAGCTTCAGGGCCAAGTGCTTAAACAGACATAGTTCATGTGAGGTAGGAATAATGAGTGTTTTTTCAAGTGTCATTCAAATAACACCAACAATGTTTGAGAATGCTTTTACAAGTCTAATAGTACCGCTTCCTGAACTATGATGGTGGAAAAAAAGACCTCTTACTCCTATTCCCTCACCTGTTAGGACCTTGCAAGTATCTGGAGTGTTAGAAATGTCCAGCAATGAGCCCATGGAGAGTGAGTGCTCTGCTGAGGGCCTCTTGCGAGGGGGAAAAGGCGAAATCTCAGTCTCTTTAGCAAGCTGAGCCAAAGTGTCACGCAGCCGCCTCCGCTTCCGATTACTGGTGGGTGTTGTGAGAGAAAGTAGGGACACAGCCTTCTTCACTGCTGGGCTCTCCGACTGGGCAAGTAGGTACAACAGAAAGACAGAAAGAACAAAATATAAACGCTTTACTAAAGCGATACGCAACACAGCATTAGATAATATGTCTGCAATTACATAAGTTGTTTTAGCTGTAATGCAGTTCAAGCTTAGTACAAACAAGCACCGCATATTCTTAAACAGATACACACACTGCTCATGAAAATTTCAAAATGAAATATCCCATAATGAATATCCCCCTTTTTTTTTTTTAAAGTAGTGTACATTTATTTACTAGCACACATATACACATATTTAGTATACTAATGCTGCCAAATGTTCCAGCAGCACTGCTGTGTCTGATCCACTTATGCCAGTAGAACTCATACAAATGCAAAACCCCATCAGTGTCACTTCACTGCTGAGAATAATCCACCACCCAAACAGTACCTGATCTGTGGTGGTCCTGACCATTAGAGAACAGAGTAAAGAGAATAAAATTATATTAGAATTATATTATATATTGCTCACAAAATGTTAAAATTCATTGTGAAATACATTTTAAAATAATTTTGGTAAGCAGTGTACATACATATATTATATAAACAGAGAAGTGCGTGTGCGTGGGAGGAAAATCCTTATAAATGAACTACATATCGTATGTAGCTTGTAGGGAATGGTGATTGGGAGGATATTTTGGATACTTCAAAACTGATACACATGAACAAACATCTTAGCTGTGACAGACCTAATGCTGCCTAGTTAAGCTAAAGAAAGAAGAACCAAAACAATGAAATAGATGTTAACATTATTATTATAAACAATATTTATTAAAAGCAGTTTATTATCTTACCTTCTCATAAGAATACATAGATTCTCCAGCACGAGCATCCATCTGGATACTGCCCCAAAACCACTTACAAAAAAAAATATATATAAAAAGTTAGCATCAGAAATTAAGTAAAAATAAGCAAACAAAGTCAATATTGAATAACTGTTTCCCCGACCTTCTTAATTTAACTAACATGTTGTAACAGGTTGTAAAGCTGGTTCAAGTGCAAAACTACAAAATGTTTACTCTTGGGAAGCATTTGTGGTGAAAATGTATTACCACTACATACAAAAAAGCCTTATAAAATAAGCTTTCTTTCAGCCACAGACTGGAATTACAGGAGCTGCTTCATGAGGTGCAGTGCATGACTCTTCAGTGACTATTTGTTAAGTGTGTGTGTGAAGCTGTGCCAGCAATTTTTAAATATTTGGTCATTTTTGTTAGAATCAGTGTCGTAAAACTTGATTTTTAGAGACAAATCCGGCTTCAAAACCATTTAGAAAAATTAATCGAAACAGCCTACATGTACCATTAACATCAGGTTAGGTCAACCAGAGAGTTCCAGGATGAGCAAGTGTGTGTGACGCTGTACAGGCAGCTTCATAATATTTGTTATTAATGACAAAACTAATAAGACACATTTTCCAAAAATAACTAGACCTTTTGAAAACAATTTTATTTAGAGGTGGACACTGACCATGATGTAAAATTCCTAACTGAATGCATGTTTTTAATAGTTGTAAATGTAAATAAGCAGTCAGGTTGCATTCAGCTGCCAAGGAAAAGAGCACAGGTCCTCACCTCCTGTTTTACAACATACAGTCTCTTGGATGGCACAAAGGGTAGTTCTTTAATGGAGTTCTCCTCCACCACCAGGTGAGTGCACTTCTCATCGCCGACCTCTAGAAAGTGGCCGCCTGGAGAAAAAAAAAAAAAAAAAAAGAAAAAAGGTCCCATTCACAAAGTGACTTTAAAAATGTAGCTCAAGTCAAGCCCTTATCTTTTTTCATATCCAAACTAAAAAGAAGATACTTTAACCCTTCTGTTATATTAGAATCAGTGTCAAATACTTGCTGTTGTCAATGTCAAATTTGGCTGGACCCTTCATTGACGTATTTGAAATGTCACCCTTTTTATTGGGTTTATTTAATATCACTTTTGCACACCAACACTACTTTATGGTAGAAAAAGTCAGCCACAAATTTGCCTATACCACTTAAATGGTATACCAAACACCATGCTGTAATCAAACAAAACAGTGCTGCTTACCTAAGTACAGTTAGCAGGACTTTGGCTCTGATACAATGCCAGAACCACGAGAGAGTATGGTGGTAAGATATGGAGAGTCATATGTCTCCTCTCAACAACTCAATATGAAGAACTTGGCTAGAGCGACTGCAGTTGTTTTGACATAAGGACAGTAAGAAATGCCATTGGGTCTTATATTTGTAAAAACATGGCTGTGATTTACACAGACTTTTCATTAAAAGAGTTATTCAAAAACCATTTACTATTATTTTGTTGCTATTTTGAGCTTGGGCATTGTTTACTGTTTTATATTTCAACTCCTATCATATTGGATGTACATGTTTAAATGTTTACAAAATATCCTTCCAAAGTAGTAATGTACTAACTCTAGTAGTGGATTAACCAAAACATGTCTTATTTTAAACCATCTTGAAAAATTCCCCCATAAATAAGTATCGTGAAATCTACCATTAACATGATATTCCTAATTACAATGTGTAACTGTATAATGACTATACAGGCGTTACCTTATCTTATGTAACTACATATAACAGGTTCACTCCTAGAACTAAGACTTTTATGTAATGGTAAAAAAACAGCAAACATGTCCCAGACATTCTTTTTAGGAATATTAGATATCAATTTCCTTTGATCAAACCTGGCCTGACATTGACCTCTCCCACAACTCAAAGCCAGCAGTGTTCAAATAAACAGAACAAAGCTCTGCGAAATACCACAGCAGAAAAATCCTCTGTAGACCAGAAGCAGCTGCTGAAGAATGTTTTAAGAATTTTTTTTCTGTACCGTGCTTTAATGTCCTTTCATCCATGTTACATTTTTCCTCTTCAGAGAAACCCAGAAAGCTCAGAACACAGTCTTGAAATGGAGGCACTTTAAAAGCCGTCCGAAACTCCTCATCACCTGCGTGGAAATTACTGCAAGCAGAAGGTTGAGATCAGCCCCCAGAAAAATATCCAAGCTGGCATAAAAATAAGCCATAAAATAAAGAACATATACTATTAACTGCTTTCAATAACTCATAGAATAAACAGCGTATGGTACTGAAAAACATTTCATTAAAAGGTGCCCTACATTGTTGCTGCTGCATACCCAGTATGAAAAGGGTAAATCACAATATAAGAGAATCTGGTCAGTCAGGACCAATGGTACTCCAGGGCCGTTTGACTTCCGCGATGCTGAAAATACGGCCCGAATCACAAACGTGAGGAACAAATACAGAGTTCAGATTTAAGGACAGAAATCTGAAGAGTTTTTAAACCTAAACATGACAGTGATTGGTCATAAGTGGTAATCGGTCAATTCTGTGCCATTCTTCACACGACAGTGGGACAAATGCCACATGAGCAGAACAGGGCTTTCAATAATTCATGGAGCTGTATACACGACTATGCTACTTGGGTGTTTCTTTACAAGACCAGTGCTGATCCATGTCGATGATGAGAAAGTGTTAGATTTAGTGTTTTAAGTGCAATCATAAAATCTCTAAACTTAATTAGAATTCAAATTCAGGGCAAACTGTCCTAATAACTTATGGGTATTACTAAAAGCTCCTTAGGTTTGTTAAACCAGAATTATTTAAGTTACAAATTGGACTTTTATTATAGTTATAATATATGCACCCTAAAACTTTATTACTATTTTAACAACTTGATTTATATGATTGAGGAAATATTAAAGCAGCAATTTAACCCTTAAAAGGGTTGTTTTGCTGTTTGTGTTGATGTAGTTAAAAACCTTAATAACATAAACAATAAAAATTTTAAAAAATAATACAAACAAAAATGGAATTGGAATGTGGTGGGGGGGAAATCAAACACATTCCATATGGCTCTAGTCCTCAGATTTCCAACACCGAGAACAATGTATATACACACACTTACATGTCATCCTTGTGCTCCCAGGCTTTATGAATCCAGTCTGGGGTAAGAATGGGTGTACCCATACACACTGCCAACTATAACAAGAATAAGAGCAGTTATAAAGATATAGGCAGATCACCAAAATCCGCACGATTCAGCCTAATAAAGCAGGCATTTCCTGTAAAATGTGACATTAATCAGGATCACCCTTAATCACAGAATTCCTAACTATTCAGCTATGAAAGACAGATTAACTCAACATAAACTGTCATAATTACAAAGCTCAATTACCAAAATGGTCCTCGTCATCCCACTACAAACCAGGCTTAAAAGGAGCTTTTTAAGTGCAATTTTTTTTTACTTAAACTTGACTCAGCATTAACTGTTAATTTATAAGCTATATCACACCCCACACAGGTAAAAACTCTGCCAAAACACCCTTGAAAAGCTGTTATAAGTTTCATAATTTGGTCTAGTCACAGTCTGCCCATATGTTCATAACGAATCAGAATCCTTAAATCTCATTTTCACACCGTCTTACTGCAGCCAAGCACAGTGACAATCTAAGGAAACAGCATCAGATATTAAAAAAGTGAAGTGAACCAAAAAGAATCAATAAAAAAAAAAGGCTTTATATTTCAGCAAGTCCCCAAACAGGCCATAGCCCATGCTTTATGTTGACTTTAGAATAGATTTTATGGGTTATGTGCCAACAGAAAAATCTACTGAAAATGCCACTTTCAAAATCATTTTTGCAATTCCTTTAAATGGAGTTTACATAGGATGTGAATAAAATCTCATTGAAATTTATTAAACAAGCCTGATGCGATACTTAAAACAGGAATGCCTTCCAGAAGATGTAAATATTAAATCCTCCCTGATTTTACTTACTCAGGGTTCCCAAAACAGCAAGTATTAAAACCAGCCATAGGTACGGCACTCATGCTCAATGGTTAAAGTACAAATCTAGTGTTATGGTGGCCAAAGTCCCAGTTCTCAGTACTAATAAAAAGGCCCTAAAAGTAATAATCATTAGGTCAATCCATCTGTTTTATCCCTGAAATACAAACCCTGTATTTCTCGCCATGAGTGGAATGAGCAATGAGGTGAGTGACTTTTGCGCTGAAGTCCTTGCGGATTGCGCCACCCATGTGATGCACCAGATTGACCAGTTTAACCTGAGAAAGATTAGGAAACAAGCATGTGAGGTCAACAAGGCAGCATTAGTCTCAGGTATGAATAAAATCTGCTTCCAGCCCATCACTTACCACCTCTTCTTTCTTTCGGAAACCAGTAAAACAAAGCGACAAATTGAGCATGGTGGTGGAGTACAGAGGACGAGAGGAGAATGGTAGTGGCTACAAAAAAGAAAAGGTTAAGAAAATGAGACATGGCATTAAAGGCTTGTTAGCACAACTTTGGGAAATACAACAAGAAATATCTAAGGTAAAGCAACCGTTCAATAAGTTTAAAAACGAAAAAATTAAAAAAAGAAAGAAAAAAAAAACCACGAGAGTGGGCAGACAAGACAGGAGACTTTTTGCTTCCCTTATAAAGGATTTAAAAGATCACAGCAAAGGAACAAAATAAAATGAGACTGCCTGCTCTACGGTGGATTTGCTGTTTGCATAAAATCGTGCAGAAAAGCTTGAGATATGTTGGTGAGGAATCCACCCTCTGGATCCTCTTAAAAATGTAACACTAATACATTTAAATCTGCTTGTCTATGAGTGAAAATTTGACACCTGTTTACAGAAAAGACAATCACAGTCTTGAGGGATAACACCATAGTAACATACCTTTAGTTATTATAGATAAGTGTTGCAAATTTTATAAAAAGATACAAAGATAGGAATTACATTATAGTACAATAGTACTAAATGTTTTAATGTTGTGGTTTAATTAATAATTAACATTACTGCTTTAAATAAAACACAATGCACAATATAATTACCATTTGACTGTGGGTCTATGCCCATCTATCTATTATTTATACACACGCACATAAAAAAATATTTGTGATATAGTAGGGTGTGGCTATTTCTTTTTCATATTGTGAGATGTTAACTTAAAAGACAATTCAATATTATTGACATGGGGTGTCTGTTGTGTCGATTAATTTTGCTGAATATGGGTTTTTAGTAATTCATTGCCCAGTCCCATGTTAAATCTGACTGTAATACCTCTACATCTGTCATTTCTTCCTAGTTCTATATCAATGTGAGGACCGAATAGAAGGTCAGATATTTTTGTTTCCCATTTTCTGGTCAGAAAAAGGAACATTGTTACTGTTTTATATACAAAAACAACATAGGTGGAGGTGTAGCAGTGATCAGCTACAGAACCATGACAATAAAAAACACGTTTACCAAGACTGTGTTACTGCTGTGCCGTGTATAGGCATCAAAACGCGCTCTGGCAAAACTGGAATCACAACAAGTTCACTGCTTGAAATGAAAAACAAATCCTTGACACACAAACTCGAGTCACATCTAAGAATGATTTACTGATGGTGTTCATGCATGCTGCCTTACCTCTCGTCTTCCTGCACAGTGAAGTACCACAGGGGGCCCCAAAATTCGGTTGTCATTCTTGTATAAATAGCTGTAGTCAGGAGACTGGAAGTCCTTTAGTACAAAGACTGTCTCAAACTCTGTGTTTTCCCCGTCCCCAAACTCTCTGACATTGTCTGTCTTTATACAGGGGACGTTTATGTCCTAATGGGACAAAGAGACAAAATCAAAGTCAAAAAGAAAAGAAAGGCAAAGGATGGAACACAAATCTGCTATCAATAACAACACACAATATTCTATAGGGGACTGTTTGAGAGGACAAATAAGAGAATAATGGCAAATAATAAACAGGTTTTATAAAGAAGCCATAGAATATTTAGGCAGGTGCTCAGGTAGCAGAGTTGGGATTTGCTAGCCTTACTACCAAGTGAACCAGGTTCTGGTCCTGACTAGGTCGGACCTTCAGCAGGCATGACTGGCAGTGCCTGGGGGAAGGAAGGTGAGGTGGAGGTAGTGATCATCCACTAGCACTGCAACAGTAATAGCAACCTGGCATTTTGATGGCCTTGTCTTCAAATCAGAGTGTGCCCTTGTCTGCACCCTGTGCATTCGGCAATAGGTTCTGCATCAGAATTAGGATGGTCAAAATTTGTAAAAGATCAAATTGCTAAAAATCCAATTCTACAGATTTACAGTTTCCCCCCTTTCTATATAAATATTTAATATTAAAATCAAGAACAAGTACAACAAAGTACTTCACATTTTCATGACAAATACATCCATATCATTTGTAACAGGAGACGTTAATCCGACCTATACAGAACGACACACTCCAGTGATGTAGAGGGTCACTTGTCAAGAGACGATTTAAGAGGGAAAGACACACAAGGACAAACATTCTGGTGTTTACTGAAAGAGGACCCACTGCATGAAAAGCAGACAGTTGCAAACAAGGAAAAATCTTGCTTTCTCAAGAGGCTCTCTTTACAGGAAACACTACGGAATATGCTTGAACCAATGTACATTTCTCATTTCGCTCAATTTAAGTACACAGTGCCTTGCATAAGTACTGATCCGTTGCAACCAAACGAAATCAGAAGTCCCATAATTAATTGTATAGGGTCTACTTGTGTGCAAACATAATAAAGCACACAACTCTTAGACCACCATTTAATTAAATACACCATTATTTCAACAATGTTATAAAGACGAGATGTAATTATTTTTCAGTTTCATTATTAGATAAAAGCCAGAAAATGCAGGAAATATGTATTCGCTTTTAAAGGTAAAAGCAAGTATTTAGCGTGACCTCCCCTTACATAAAACAACAGCATCTGCAAGTAATGCAAAGACAACCCTTCTACAGCATGAAGAAGCTTGATCAGGAATGGTCTTTTTAGAAAGGGTAGTAGCCAAGAAACAGCTTTTCTTTAAGGGGGCATAGTTAAGGCTAAGGGGTAAGCTGTTCTAAAGCTCTTAAAGCCTGGAACAGAGGTCACTGAAGTTATGTTTTATGGAGTGTCGAATCAAAGTTTGAAATGTTTGGGTCTAACCATCAACAATATGTTATATAGTCATAATACCATTGCTAAAACAACAAATTAATGGTGGTCTAAGACTTATGCGCACAGTACCGTAAAATTCATCATATCAGTAAAAATACACACAATGACAAACAATGTCAGGGTGTCGTTATAAAAATGTGAAGTTTCCATGAACATTCACGGAGAACCACTGAATCCATTACTAAGAAAAAGACAAAATCTGATCGTAAAATATCCTGAGACTTGCAGTGTAATGTACAGATAAACACAACTACTTCTGCAAGAAGCTTGATTTTCATTTACCTTTGTGTTACAATAAAGTAAAAATGTCCACATTTGAATTAAGAAATGTATAAACAATCCAGTTAAGTCCAAGTTGTAACACTACAAAATGTGGAAAAGTTCAACAAGGGTGAATACTTTTGCAAAGCACTGCAGAATCATGGACTACCCTGGTGGGACTGTGGTGGCCTAGTGGTTAAGGTACTCTGCCACAGTTAGGTTCCTGAGCAAGACTCTTAACACATAATTGATTGGATTGTAAATGACATAAATGTATCATAAAGTAATATATAGAGATCAGGGGATAAAATGATAAAAAATAAAAAATAAAAAAAATAAAAAAACTACCAAAAAAAACACACAATAGCAGCAAGTGGATCAATGATTAGTTGTGATGCACCAAAACCATTTTTGGCCGAAATGGACATAGATGTTCTAAACATACATGAAAATTGTTAAGGATTGTTGGTTTAATTTTTTAAGGTCACATAAAGAAAATAATAATACCCAACATGAATTATATTTGGTCACGTCTAATATCTTTGGAGCCGACAAACCATAAGAAAATGTAATTACTTGCTAATTTTATTACCATTTAAACTATTTTTCCAAGTATTATGCATACTTTCAAAATCCCTAACACACCCTGCCCCATCCCTGATGCTGCCAACAATACAGTTTCTGCATTTATTAATTAACAGAATCATCGGCAATTGAATCCTCTGTTGACAAAACTTTTGTTTGCTTGCTGTCTGGTCAAATGACAGACAAGCTTAAATCAACACACAAGTTTATACCAAAGTTAGTCTCATATATACACTTGTACAAGGGCCAACAGATAACCTAATGCATGTCTTTGGACTGGGGGAGGACACCGGGCCAACCAGAGTAAACCCATGCAGACACAGGGAGGACATGCAAACTCCACATAATCGGGATCGAATAATCCAGGACCTTCTTGTTGTGAGGCGACAGTGCTACCCACCAAGCTGCCGTGCCCCCTTATAGTAGGAAACAGAGCATAAAACATGCATTAAATAGCATATTTTATCGAAATTGCAACAGCGGCCAAAATATCACTGCAGAAAAGCAACGGCATAAAGCTAGCATGCCTACAAATTGCAAACACTTTCAGTTTTGTTGCCAACATCAAGGCTTTGTTCCCTAAGCACCACTTGTTCAGAATCTGCATGTATGTCCGCTGTGTCTCCCTTTAGCCTAAAAAACAAAAGTGCAGATTTCGGCCAAAAATGGCTGGTGCATCTCTAATGATTAACCAAATGATCAGCAAGAAGTGATAACAGCAAAACAAACCATGTTAGAGATCATTGTTAGGAAATGGATTATGTAATTCACCACACTGTGTTACAGAGACATTTAAACAGTTAGTGTCACATCAGATTCCTTCACATTTCCCATGCAGTCAAATCGTCCCATGTGAACATAAGCATGCACATATCCCAATCTGAGACGTACCATATTGACTATAGTTTTTATCAATTTCTCTCCCAACTCTGAGCTTGGGTCACCTTCTTTAATCTTTACCACTGGAACTTCCATTATTCGGATGGCCTGTAAAAATGAAGCATTTCACGTCAACCTAGCAATCCATGGCTTACAAATTCAGCCTGATGTCCTCACAAGCCAGAAGGAGAGATCTTCAAACAAATGTCAACTGAAGTCCAGGAAGAAAATTTCTGTGAATTGAATCAAGTTCAAAGTGGCGAGGGACTTTTTGTCATTTCGCACAGCAGACGCTCTGCCTCTGATTAAGCTCTGTGGATGTGCCGCTACTGCAGAGTGGCAGGAGGGAAAGCGCATTTCAAAGAGCCTGACCATCTGACAGACCTCTCATGCTCTCTCATGGGCAAAGAGAGGAAGATTTCTAGACCAAGACTGGAGCTTTGCATCGATTCAACACACACTCCCGCTCTATATTTATTTTCCAGAAACATACATGCACACATGGTTGGACACAACCAAGGCAGAATCTCTTAACCTCACCACAGGGATTTCAGTCCAGAAGCCAAACTGAAATATTGAAAACAAACAGTTGATTCAAAATCCTCTATGCCTGATCTCTAATGGCTCTACTCCCAAGATCTAAAATATGCTGCAGAATTCCAAACTCAGATCAATAGAGATGACCTGTTTTAAAACGAGAGGGGTTTCAATGGTTTGAATCTTTCAGCCAGAGATACAAACAGCTAACAACTCAGCCAAAGAATAGCTTGCTGGCCATTCTGTGTGCATCGCTGGTAACAAGGTAAACAATTCAAAAATAATTAATCCTGTCCATATAAATAACTGTGTAACAATGTGTACTTTATGTTTACTGAAAAGTATTTGTTCCCTAAAACAGTCAGCTCAAACGACAGCTGTGCATAACATTTGTAGTTCGAGTTAACATTTGATTTGAGTGCTATTGCTGGAAGTAATGCCAACATTTGTGATTAAAAAAAGTATTTTACTGCTTTGTCTGGGAAAAATAGAGTAGTGATGTTTGGGTTAGCTTTGGTTGTTCACAATGATTACATTAAACTAACAGGTCTAAAAAAAGTCACATTCAAGTATTAAATGGTATGCAGACTATTGGTGGGCGGTACTAAAGCGAGTACATAGTATATTCGCGCAAAAGTGCAGCAGCTGTGGGTTTGAGTGACAGACAGACATGACTGGCCTCCTATGTAGAAAATACAAGACAGGGAATCAGCCCCACACATCATCCTCAACTCCATCAGACCCATTTGAGATTTACTGGGCTGCCAACAGTGAGTCAGCTTATTATCCTACATCAGTGTCTGACCTCCCCAACATTTGTATTAAATATTTATAACAGATATCTGCTTTAAAACATTAACTCCCGAAGTTGGTGCTCTCCTCTTAGTTTAAGGAAATCAAGGACATAAAACTGCACCATTTGATACAGCAACTATTCATGGCAAATAAAACCCGTAAACAACACAAAATAAGTGGGGATCCAGTGTTATGGCCAGAGTTACATGTTACATTGGAAACATAAATCATATTTCACTTATCAAGGATGTTCTTGGTTCTTAAATGTATGATTCTTAAATATATAAACTCCCAAATAGCCCATAAATAAATATTCCCAAATTTTTGTGAGCAGTCATATCAGGATACAATCCAAATACAAAATGCATTTCTTGTACACCAGTCTGTCCTGGTACATTAGTAATAAGACAACTCTTCTCAAGTTGTGTAAATAAAATAAAGACACTACAGTACTGTGTAAAAGCCCTAGGTCACAATACACATTTTTGTTTAAGCAACAAATGTTTGTTATAATGACCATATATATAACACTGTAAAACCAAATATTTTAAACTTGGATTAGTCACTCCATAATATTTTTTCCACTATTTTCTTGGTTATTTTGGTGTCATTATTAATGGCTATTTATGACAGAAAAAAATTACTTTTAAACTAGTCAAACATACTAGCCAATTTAGTGTAATCAATTAGCATAACATGTCCTTGGATTGTGGGTTAACCCACATGAACATGGGAAGGGCACCAAGGTTGGCATCGAGCAACCACACTAACCACTGCATCAATGTGTTGCCCATGCTTTTCAACTAAGCTTAACTCCAATCTTTGTGCGCTTTAGTCTCATCACCTGTTCCCCTTCCAAAAAAATGACCTTTTGGTTGCTAGCCTTTCAAAAAAGGCAATTCCTGATTAGGGCTGTGAATCTTTGGGAATCTCACGATTCGATTCAGAATCGATTCTT
>JAUZSU010070791.1:0-20628 GCA_034780255.1 Parotocinclus maculicauda | reverse complement strand
TCTAAAGTGGCCCTTAGTGTGTGACTGTGTGTGTGTGTGTGTGCCATACGATGGACCCCGTCTAGGGTTGTTCCTGCCCTTGCGCCCAGAGTTGCCGGGTGGGCACCGACTGGCCCGTGACCCCGTGTGGAAGATGATGGATGTTTATTATTCATCCCATCATGGAAAGAATTACTTTTTCAATGATGGATTCACAGTAAGTAGTCAGAACCACTTTTTCTGTATTTAGATTTTGTTTTACAATAAAACTTTCAACCATTTAATTAATTTTCTCTTAGAGTGATACAGCCAATTAATACAAATAATAATAATAATAATAAAAATACTAATAATAATAATAATAATAATAAATTCCATACAAATGGCCTAATAACAGGCTTTTTTACTCTAAGGACTAAATCCTAAAATTAAAATAAGCCTAATCATGACTCAGATGACAAATTTTATTTCTCGAACGGTTACTGGCTTTATCACTGGACCACAAAGGTCACACGCAGTGTTGTTAACATTGTCGCATCACATCTCCAGAGAGAAAATAAACTCCACATAAATATTTATAACATATTTGGAATAGGACAGCAGAATTTGAGTCTTTAAATGGAGGAAGTTTTTGAGGAAACAGGTTTTCTGCTGAAATTCTTGTCCATGTGCGAGTGCTGTGGAAAGGGATTCGGTTCAAAACACCAGTGTCCCCTTAAGCTCTGGCAAATAAAACCAGGTGGAAGTGGAGGAAATGAAACGCCCTCCATCTGTTTCCCTGTGCTCCTCTCTCTAACCTGCATCCTTTAGTGAGAGAAATCTGTTTAGAGTGTCCAGTCCAGTCCACTCACATGGTGGTGCCGTTACCGGGCGGTGGAAGAGTTCATTAAAACGACTGACCCGAGGTTGGCTCTTGTTTGGCAGTGATCGTAAACTAGAATGTCACAAATGTGTTTGAATGAAGCAGCCATGGTGGCGCAGCAACGATGGGGCCTTGTGCTTCCTTACTGTAAGTATGTGACACTCTTATGTGATTGGGCACCACAGCACTTGGAGCCCCGCCCTCTGGAATCATCAGAGGCAAAAATGTGTACGGTTCAGTCAAATTAAAAGCCGGGCTGTAGATATGAACAGAGTAACATGACTCCATGCTAAAGCAGCCCGAATGAAAGTTGTGCTAAACGTGGCTCACGCCTGCCCCAGATCTTAATTGATCTAGTTTTTTTTTTTTTAAAAGCTAGTTTTATATATTCTTAAAAGAAAAGACAAGGGGACGGGTCGTTTTGGACATGCCTCTCACCGACAACACGAAACACAACACCAGGTCAAACTTCAATACAGTAAAGTGCAAGGCTATCATTATTATTAGCAACATTACTAATATAAACGTGAAATAAAAGAAAGTTCAGCTCAGGACAGACGTCTTTACGCTCATCTGTACTTATTTAGGGAATTTAAGGGCGGTCGCCCCTGGATTTCCCAGCCCGGATTCATCCTGGAATGTATGCTGGCTACAATTTTTCAAATATTACAGGACGTAAAGTGAGTAAAAAAAAGAAAAAAAACAACACACTCTCTGCAACATGCAGTGGGTCATTATTTTCACAGAATAGCTACGATACGCCTCTCTGCGTCACATTTTGTTCTCAGAGCTGCAAATATACAAATATTTACAATTTTATATGCGTGTCTTGTGTAATCATAAAAATGAGAAGGCGCCCACATTTATGGACTCGAAAACCAGAGTATGATGTCATAAAATGTGGCTGGCCTCTACATGCTCAAAGCCTTTCGTGCCTAAAATTGAGTTTGTTCATTCGACCTAAAAAAGACGTCCTGCTTCAAACCTGCATCGAGGCCAGACTTGATGGCAGAACGTGCTGTGCGTGTGTCGCATGTATATAATCAAATCC
This sequence comes from Parotocinclus maculicauda, assembly GCA_034780255.1. Lineage (NCBI taxonomy): Eukaryota > Metazoa > Chordata > Actinopteri > Siluriformes > Loricariidae > Parotocinclus > Parotocinclus maculicauda. The sequence continues at coordinate 18,736 of JAUZSU010070791.1, read as the reverse complement.
ATAGCAATGGACAAAACGTAAACGCGTCCGAATGTCAAAGCAAACGATTGCACATGCAGGTTGCTGTCGAGAAACAGCGTAAAAATGTCGGCGATACAGAGCACAAAAAGCCCTTGTCTTCAAGAAAAGAGATCGGGAATAGGGATAAGTGATATGACAAAACGATCCCGATAAAATCACGCCAGAGCACCGCCGTGGTGTGCAGGGAACGAGTTCCTGTGTTGCTTTCCGTTCAGGTCGGGAGGAGAGAACCAACCCCCCCTCCCCCCGGCACTTCGGCCTTTGCTGGGCCTTAGTAAGATATGGCAAACTGTATAAAAATAATGTTTTCCATTGAAATTTCCTCTGTTAAAAGTGTTTGTTTTACTCGTACGCTGTGTAGTGCTCTTTTAATGAAAAAACGATTTCTTCAGCTGAAACAGAAGCGAGCAAAAACGTGATTGATCGTATCAACACGGCACAAATAAATAGGTTCGTATTATGTAAAAAGTCTTTTTGACATAGTGTTATTTTTCTATCTTTGTCATATCACCCGTTCCTAGCTGCATTTCCTCAGATCTCTGGGAAAACAATATCACGTTATAAATGCAGTATAATCCTTCGCAAGCCTCTCTTTGCGAAAACGTTAGCTGCCCTCGCTGCAGTCTCCCTGGTGTCAGTTACTGCACTGCACAATAACACATGCATGTTTAAAATGACGGACTCGTGGCTGTGTGACGAGTGAAAATGGCAGAAACGCTTATTAGCACAAAGATGAGACACTCAATTGTTAAAAACTATCTAGGTCTAAATATACAGAGGTTCAACAAACCACCGGTGATTTTGTCAGCGGACCTAACGACCCGGGGCCGTGTTCACAAAGAGTGGCCCCTCGTTTAGGGGGGATCTCAAGCACAGAGGTACGGTTCTAGTCACTAAACTGTAGGTTCAGTGCTAAAAGCGATTGCTCATGGTCTGATCCCCGACAGTCCGATGCTTTTCATTTAATCTTAGCCGGTCAAATTCTTTGTGAACACAGCCCCAAGATTTGTGTGGTGCACGTACGTGTGGGTTTGCCCATAAAGACGTGTTGGCACAGTGCCCTGGTGCCATCATGTGGTCAATAGTTATCCAGCATGCCATCGATGAAGAGGTTCTGCACGTCCAGCATGGCTGCCAGCTCCATTATGTGTTTCTGCAGAAGGCTGTTCTCCACCATCTCCTGTTTGGGAAGCTGGGGGTACGATTCGGGAAAACTCCGTGCTTCCTGTATGCATTGGAAAAGAAAAATATGTTATTGACAAAAAATGAGATCTTCATATTTTCTGGCATGTTGCCAATAACATTTACATTTATGTCATTTAGCAGATGCCCTTATCCAGAGTGACTTACAATTAATACAGTCTAAAAATCCAAGCAATTGTGGGTTAAGGGCCTTGCTCAGAGACCCAACTGTGGTAGAGGTGGGATTTGAACCCTGGACCTTCTGGTCCATAGTCCAGTACCTTAACCACTAGGCCACCACAGTCCCACACAACAAATAGACAATCCCCTGCTTATTGTGTCTTCTCAAGGATCTTGTTTTCCAAAGCCTTGTATTCGGATTACTGTTTTTGAACACTTCTTTCCTTCCATTGAGAACTGTACATTTCTGCAGGAGCTCATCACAGTTTGAAGAGACTTTGGACTGTCTGAGCCTCCCTTTTTTGCAGCATCATTTGTTGATTCAAGAATGGCATGTTCTCTTAATATCTTATAGTAAAACAAATGGGCTGTGCTTTTATACATATATATATTCAAAGTAGCTGTGTTTTATCAGGATTACACTGTTTTTTTTTTCCTCACTCGTTTACCTTGAGACTTAGACTGTATGTTCTAAATCTCCACCTGTGGGTATCTGTCACTTGTGGGTGTTTTTTTTTATTTGTAACAGGTTGCATCAGATTACCACCTAATGACTAATCTTTTAACACAAGATATTCTGGAGGATTTTGAAAACGTGTTAGTTTGAGTTTTATATGAAACATCTTTTCAGAACTTTGAATTCTGTCATAAGCAAAAGGTGGTGCAGGTATCATTGAGTGTATTTTCTTAGTCTGTTTCTAACCAATGATATGCTAATATTAAAAGCTTAATATTGTACAATTGTTTGACCCATTTTTTGATCTGAAAGAGTAACATCACAGCTAGGGGTGTGCCATATCATATTGTTCGCGATCATACCGGTATAATTTTTTAGACGAAATATAATTCGATATATAATTTTTTTTAGACGATATAAAACATCCGTATTGGGATATTTTGACGTCTTTACGTAATGGATTTAAACAGAGTATGGAGTACTTTCATTACATGACTCATAGGCAGAGCAACAGATATGGCAGAAAGTGGAGTTTGTGATGGTGGAGTTTGTCCCAGAAAGAGGAGCGAGTTTAGTAGTGTGGAAGTGGCTTTGGTACAAAATATCAGACGTACAACAAACTACAGTGATATGTAAGCCATGCAGAAAGTCTGTAACAACAAATCTAATCTGTTTCACCACCTCAAGCAGGAGCACGTAGCTGAGTACGAGGAAAGTAAAAAATGCAACGAGGTCAGGTATTTTAAAGTGTAAAATATATTTTGTTGCAATTGTATGATGTTGAAATATATCGCAAAATATATCGTTATCACAAAAAGTACACTAAAATATCGTGATATTATGTTAGGGCCATATCGCCCACCCCTAATTACAGCTGTATTGTATTAGAAGTTTTTTTTTTTAGGAATTATTAGTGGAAGATGAAAAATGATTTGTAGAATAGTAGATAATAAAAAAAATTGTGCCAGTAATTGATAAACATAATTGAGAGAAGTCAGTTGAGGTGGTTCGGGCATCTGATGAGGATGCCTCCTGGACGCCTCCCACTGGAGGTTTACCAGGCACATCCAACTGGAAGGAGACCCCGGGGTAGAGCCAGGACACGCTGGAGGGATTATATCTCCCGGCTGGCCTGGGAACGCCTTGGGATCCCCCAGGAGGAATTGGTGGAATTTGCGAGAGACAGAGACGTCTGGGCTTCTTTGCTCGCCCTGTTGCCACCGCGACCCTGAAATGGATATAGCGGAAAAGAAGATGATGATGATGATGACATGGACCATTCCATTCATTGTAGGTGGGAAAACTTGCAAAGCAAGTCAACCATTTATCAGTATACACCCACCAAGCCACCGTGCCACCAGAGTTCTCTGCTGGACGTTTTTCACATTTAAGCAAAGCATTAGTAAGCACAAGTCTCCTGGAGGTGTCTTCCTATGTGTTATTTACCATGAACTCCTGGTACTCTTGCATGTGAAACTTCTGCAGATGCTCAATTTAATAGTTTTTATGGTATACAAGCATACATCTACTCCTTAGCACGCTGGGTTTACACACATTGCAAGCAGCTGTCTTGCTTTTCTGTGGGTCCAGATTAAAAATATCCCCAAACAAACAATATTCTGATCAAACTATTAAACAAATAATCTTATTTACTCACTAACTTACAGATTAAAGTTGCCACGGTTTCATGATAAGATGTGGAATGGAATATGAATAGGTGATGGGTGTCATGTTGTGTTATGATAAGTTCACAAGCTGCAGACAGGACTCTGGATCATCCCTGTCCATCTGATATTGGATGGGTGAATGATGTCAATATCATAACTGATGCCAATATAGAATAAGATTGAACCTATCTTTAATTTCTAACGTAGGAGGCTGGAATTTGTGTCAGACATCTGGTAGCCAGATTACATTTCTTTCTGTATTGCAATTTAAATGCTGCTGAAAAGTACTAAGGACCCTTATTGGAATAAAAGTATCCTGACAATTCCTAACAAATACTGGATGCCTGTCCCTCTACTCTGCTTCTGCTTACCCTCTTTCTCCTCCTCCTCTTCTTCCTCAACTACCAGTGGGGCCATGACCGGAACAATCCTCCTGTTCTTGTAAAAACAATGGGGAGCCTACAAGGATGTTTTGTGGGTGTGAATGTGTGAGTGTGGGTGATTGCAATACAATGTAGATCTTTTGTTGAAAACATATGTGTATGTACATATGTGTGAGTGTATCTTGCCTCTGCCTTTGTGTATTAGGCTCTGATGTAGCTCTGAATTGTCACAATGTGAATTTGTATATGAACAAACATACAGTATGTGCTCTGATATGCTTAATGTACGTCATAATGTACGTCAGTTAACATGGTATATTTTGTCTGGGTGTATTTAGTTGTCATTATAACTGACTGAACCTACACTGGCCCTTCCCCCATCCTTTTTTATTTACGGTACTTTGTTTACATTTTTGATTAAAACTCTTATATAGCTCTAATAGAACTCATATCATCTCCATAGAGTTATGAGTGGAGTAAAAGCAGCATAAGCTGTGTATCCCATATGGTGTTGGTTATAGGTTACTCAAGCAGACTACGCCTTTAAAGCCAGAAGGCCTTCTTTCTGTCTTTGTTTCTGATGTCTGACCTCAGCCTTAATTTATTATCCATTTTGCAAAAAGCCTCTTAGCAAGGCTGTAGCTGGGTGTAAATCTTACTCTCTCCGTGCTCTTATACATCACCTTTTTTCTGATGTTTATGTGTGGATATAAAGAGGCCATTATTGAGCCCTGATCAGCAGCCATATGAGCACAAAGAAACAGTGAGCATGTGTGATTATCATTCAGAAGGTTCTGAGTAATTAATTAATTAGGGCTTATGGCCAGCCCCATGCAACATAAATAAAGGCTGGAATTGTCTGTTGTTGTTTATCTCCTGTCTAAAAGGCAGCTGGTGTGTACCTCACACCTCTGTGACTACCATCAGGCCTGATAATACAGTTCCCTCCACAGTCATTGGAACCCCTGGTAAATATTAGTAAAAAGCATAATACACTTTTGGTAAATTGTAGGTGAAATATTTGGTGAAATTTAGTATGATCAAAAGAAAGAAAAATAAAAAGTGACTTTTAACACAACCATGTGTGACACCCATATAAATTATTATTAACAAATGTTACTGAAGCATTTTTTCCATTTAAACTTTAAGTTGATCTAGGAACGGTCAAACAGCATTTGTATGACTAGAAACGAAAGATAGCCACATTGTTTGCTGGAAATAAAAATGATCACCCTACACAGGGAAAAATTAAAAAGACACCCTGAAACACAAAGCAAAAAAATTATGCAGCAGGCTTGTAAATTTGGCTAAAATTTTATTGTAACTCAAAATGGTACTCAGTATTTTGCATGGCCTCAGTGTGCTTGTATGCTCGCCTGACAATAGATGGATCAGGGCATCACTGAGTCTGAAATGCAACCTGGTTGTGTTGGATGGAGCAAAACATTGGATTTTTGTCAGGAGAGCAAGGCCCAGTCATCAATTCCCCACGGTATCAATTCCTTCATCCTCCAAGAACTGCCTGCATGCTATCATCACATGGAGCCGAGCATTGTCATGCAGTGCAAAATGTCTATATATACAGATATGACAATAATTCACATCTTTCAATCAACTAGAACTGGTACAAACCTGAAGTCTACTTTCAAGTATGTTGTAGGGTCTGAGTTTCTCTAAAGGTCTGCTTCTGTCAACAAACTAAAAAATGATTGTCATTAAATCTTACAGCAAGACAATTATCAACAATATATGTCCAGATCAACACAAAAATTATTTACTGGTTCACCAAACACACAGTCAAACTACTGATATGGCCCTCTCAGTCCCCTGATCTAAACCACACTGAAAACCTGTGGAGTGAGCGAAATAGGATAAATCACAAGAGTAAAGATGTAAAGGTTTTGTATAGAGGAATGGTCTCAAATTCCTTACTCTGTAGTTTCCAACGTTATATGATGTTGTATTATTTGTCTGCTTTTACTTATTTAGTGTCACATCATAATCAGTGGCTATTCATGACAAGCAAAGGTTATATCAATACTAGTCAGCCACACTTACACTGAGGGCAATAGTTAACCTGATACATGTCTTTGGAATGTGGCATGAAACAAAAATATCCAGACTAAACCCACACAGACAAGTCAGGATAATAGAACCAGCGATCTCTGTGGAGTTAACTGTCTGTGCCACTATATCAAATGTTACCAAGTGTTGTATTGGCAAAGGGAGGTTGTTCAACAAGTGTAACATACAAGAGGGCCAATAATTGTGGCACATGTGGTTTTGTTAACAATATTTATCCTTCCAAAATTATCATCCATGAATATGTAACTGTCCTTAGCGATAAGTGTATCACAGGCATTACATAAAATTTTTTTGTTTTCTTTGAATAGAAATCTGTCAAAATTAACAAAATATTGAAACTTAACAAGCCAAATTTATTTTTCCAAGAAACAGGTTTGCGTTTAAGTAATGTATCATAAAGGTCCTCATTCAATTATGTGGTTATTTTTGTGGCTCTACTTTTTTTGTTCTGTAAGTATCTTCTCCTGCAATTTGTGACTGTTCCTATTTGCTAATGATGTTTATTCCTGTGCATCAATGACATCAATTAAATCTGTTAGTTGCCATGTTGATTTACAATTTCACATATCAAAGTGCTATTTGCCAAATTTATTTTATACATGCTGTTAATTGCTAACCTAGCGAAAGTCACCTGTGTAGCTGTTTGTAATGATGCAATAATTGCTTAGCTTTATTTTGGCCTCATTTTGATTTCACCCCTTGCACATTTTGCTTTTGAATAAGGGTTTTAAAGAAGTACATGCATCAAAACTGTATAGGCTCAAGTCATTATATTTTTTATTATAATTTCAACATTATAATAACATTATAGGAATAAAAAGGAATACATTAAATAAATACACTAAATACACTAAGGGAAATACAAAGGAATAAAGTACTGACCAATTTTTAACATCTGTTGCTTATATCTGAATTTTATCACAAGCATAATGCATGTTTTGCTTAAAATGCTAATTTCCAAAAAAGAAAGGAATTTTTTTGACCATTCCAATAAAGCGTTTTTCTATTTATTACACCCGTGGATAGTAAAATTCATCCCAACAGCCTTCCTGTGTTGCGTCAGATGTTGTCCTCTATACAAGCCCGTAAAACATTGAGACACAAGACAGAAAACAGAAAGCTTCATGAGGTGTCATATATTGACTGTAGAGGATAATTCAGACCAGTCTGAAGTGCATTTGTGGAAAAAAACTGCCCACATATGGAATAGATCTGTGTACTGCTGCTGGCTGGACATTCAACACAAAAAAACTCATCAGTTGTTATCTAGTAACACAATATGGTAGTACTGTTGGCATTTGCCAAGTTTATAAATCATGTCTCTGGCTGTCAGAAAGTACGTCTGTGCTGGATAAAGCTGGACTGATTTGTGCCAACATACACAATCACCTTCCATCAGGTGTATTATTGCAATATATTCCATTAATTCTTACAGAATCCAGTTACAATTACATTACAACTATGTTAACACATAACAATGTTTTACTGGCCAATAACTTAATGCAATGAATCTGAGTCTATATCTTTAACTTCCTTATTTAGGAGGAACAGTGGCATATATAGTTAGCTATGTCGTCTCACGGCTCCCTGGTTTGACACCTGTGTTTCATTCCCAGTGTCCACATAGGCTTTCTTTGGCTATTTCAATATCCTCCCACATTCGAAATACATGTCTTGGCTTTACTGGTCTCTCAAAATTGTCTCTGAGTGAGTGTAGTTGAAATGTGTAGCTGTACGATGCTCGTGTTAATATTGCCATTGTTGTTGGCATGAGTTAATAAATAAATTATTAAATCTTTATTAATCCTGCGATTTCATTAAGTAGTTTGTCTGGCTAATACATTAACCTTAAATTACCAAAGGTTGTATTTCAGCATGTAATAATGCTGATTTTTTTTTTTTGTTTGTTTTGCATTGTCATGTTCTCAGTGATTTAGTTACCAAGCTTTTCGAAACAGATTTAAATTTATGGATTACATACAATTGTTCTAAAACAGTTTGTAAAATTGGAGAACTAACACTTTTGATGGCAGCATTTGTCACTTGTAAAATATATTTGGGTTACTTGGCTTCACCAAGTTATTAAATATTATACTTATATAATTAATTAAAGATTTAGGTCAGATTTGTAAAACAAAATTAATTAATTAATAGGCTACCATGATTTTATGTATGATTACTCCAGAAGCTTGGCTAGCAACTTGCTGATAAGCAGCAATCATTGGTATAAAAGAAGTGGAAACTACAGTTTCGGCATCAAGATTTGAATGATTAAAAATGATAAATGTATAACTGCAGTTCTCTGTGTGTAACCTTGGTGCATAAATAAAACACCTTCTAGCCCAGCTTGCAAGCAGACTGGCTATATTTACCAAATTTAGCATTTATGGGAACCTTGTCATTGTAATTATTATTAAGAATTTCACATCCCTGGCTAATAATTGTGGAACTTTTGTTATGATGTCATCATCCCCACTAGCAAGTGCTTTGGTAGAAGTACTCAGTCCCTGCTATAAATGGGAGTGCTTCTGCACAGTAATGACTACTCTGAACCAAGTTTAAGCTGAATTATCCATTAACGATCAGTTTGGGTTTAGAATTTCATTACAACTATTTACAATTCCAATCAGGACTAATCAGCTTTACTCATTTGAAAATTAACTTAAATGTAGATGGACATGTTATGTCCATACAGTATGTGTGTGTTGCATGACATTTTGTATTAGTATGTATTTTCCTTAGTCCTTAGTCCTTCGTTAAACTGTACAGCCTGACAAATGAATTGTTGGACGAATGCCTATTGGCCATTATTGTTCCCACACAGATATTAAAATAGCCTTCATTTCACAGGCCACATCAGAGTTAGCAGAGTGTTTTCTTGCATGTTAATAGTCAAAGACCGCTGCATGCAGGTACATGTGTATATATGGTTTCCTTTTTATCTCTCCACAATTTTCATTGTCAGTCTCAATGTAATTGTGGGGACCAAGTGTCCTCACATGGATTGATAAAGCTATTTTTACCTGGTGGGATATTTTGCTGGTCTGAACAGGGATCAGTTGTTTATAAAAAACTATATTTTAACAGAAACTTTCAACTTTCTGTTAAAAAAAAACAAATAGTAAAAGGTCTCCAATAGGTTAGGGATAAATGTAGCATTGATTAGCTATAGTATTCATTATGTCAGTGGAAATTCCCCACCAGGGCAGTCAGTCAAACATCTGTCTGGCAAATATAAATGGTTTAATGTCAAAATCCGAATGTGCTGTAAACATCATATTTATTGTATTTAATGGTTCCATCACTTAAAAATAGACTAAGAAAAAAACTTCAGCATTTCAACATGTCCTTAACATATTCTCTCTTCATTTATCCAAAAAGCTGTATACCCTTTTCGTCTCTTTATCCTGTTCTTGCTTTTCCCCTTTCTCTCTCACCCTCTCACTCTCCATGGACTTGGTCCTGAACTTAGCTCTTGAATGGCAAGGTGACATTGTGTCATATCAGCATTCCATTGCAGTCCCATTCCCCCTAGAGAGTAATTATTTTTTTCAGAGTCAGAGGTTCAATTTGCTATAAAAGAACAAGAGCCGCAGGTATAGGAGAGCAGGAGAGGAGAAGGAGACTGAGTGTGAGAGAGAAGAGGGACGATGGAGAAGAGAGGAATAGTGTGATCTTGACTAAGTGTGCTCAGTGTTTTAGGACAGGCTGATCTTATTCGTGAACCTGCAAGGAGGTGAGAAATGTGGTTCCTTTTCCAGCTAACTGGACCGATAAAAGACTAAAGAAAAGTGTGATGTGAAATATTTCATCAAAATGCCTGTTCATGCCAGGAGTGGCCAGATGACCCAAATATAATGTTTAGTCAGAGAAGGCTGAGAGAGCAGCTGGTGCAACTGAAAACTCCTACACTTCTCAGTTATCTACAGTGGGGAAGTGTACAGACTCCCTGGCTATGGATATGCTGATTTTATGCTGAGTTTACATGTCAAAAACAATCAAATTAAAATAAATTATCATAATATAACAAACACAACATGAGTGATATATAGGTCAGAAACTTGTAAATGTGCTAAATTTGAATTTTGAATGACTTATCCTCAGAGTATTTTTCTGTATGAACTGCTTTAGAATTATATAAAAACTAATTTAAATCAGATTTTTCACTTGGTTAAAAACTGTGTTTAAAAAGTTGAGTCAGAAACAGCTAAATCAACTTGTATGCCGTTCTGTCTAATAGCCATATTATTTTAGCATTTGCCTTACCTGCTTTATTTAAATGGTATTTAGTATTTTCCTCCCTGTATGTTATCCATCAAAATGAATGTTACGGGGCATTGTTGACCTAAAATCATGGAGCACTTACTTATTTGTTACTGATTTAAACAATTTGCCTTATTTTCTATGAAGTTATCAAGTAACCAATGGATAACAAATAATTTCCAGTCAAAGAGCTGTTAAAGACTCTAAGATGACAGAATAGATGTCTATTTTATAATACTGTGTACATTCAGTTGCATCACGTACTATTTTTGGACAAGCAAGGGGTTCAGTTTTTTTTTCTTTATGTATATGGAACGTAATGTGAGCCATAAGTCTGAGACCACTTGTGTAACCACTTTTGTTGTGCTTATGTTTTGCATTTTTTTCTAATGTAATATACTATTTTTGCATGCTGTTGTAATGTTGTCGGTTGTTGAAGTCTGTGGTTATTATATGGCAGCTACAATCCCCAGACATCAGAATCATCAATTCTAACTTCAGTCGCCTGTGACGAACAACAAATGTGTTCTACTTTCAGTGTGATACTTTTTGATCCACAGGAGATACCGCAAATCTGATTTCTTGCAAATCTGATTTCTTTCTTTCTCAAAGAAAAGAAATTAGTTGTTTTGGGCCTCTTTTTAGTGAAATAGAATAATGAAAATCCTCCAGAAATCAATATTTTTTTTTGCATTGTTGTGTCATTCAATATCCAGTCTGTGCCTTTTTTCATAAGAAATCCATAATGGCTTACTTTAAAATACACATTTTAGTTATGTCCCTAGGATTTCATTTAGTCATGTTGTTCTACAACCCCAATTCCAATGAAGTTAGGACGTTGTGTAAAACCAGGCGTTCCTGGTTGTTGTTGATATATGGCTTTCACTTTGCATGGTAGAGTTTTAACTTGCACTTATAGATGGAGCGACAAACTGTGTTCACTAACAATGGTTTTCTGAAATGTCCCTGAGGCCATGTGGTAATATCTGTTACAGAATTATGTCAGTTTTTGTAGGTTACAGGCACTCAATGTTGGTTTTCGGCCTTGCCGCTTACTCAGGGAGATTTTTCCCTTTATACCCAATCATGATACTCATATGGTTCCAATTAACCTGCTCACCTGTGGAACGTTTCATACAGGTGTTTTTGAGCATTCCCTTCGTTGCTGCTGCCTTAAATTTTTGGAATGTGTTGCTGGCATCAAATTCCAAGTGAATGAATATTTGCAAGTTTATTCATTTGAAAATTTAATATCTTGCCTTTTTAGAATATTCAATTAAATATGGGTTGAGAAGGACTTCAAATCAAGGACTGCAAATCATATCAACATATTCCCATTTCTGAAAATTTGTGAACCACAAGTCACATGTTCAGTAGAAAGTTGTATCTGGATTGTCTGAAGACCATGGGAAAAATAATAATAACTTCTCTTTTCTTTTTTTTGTGGATTTGATGATATTGCAACTATAACTAAAAATGTCAATATTTAATTTACTATCCTGTTACTAAAATAAATTTTATTTGAATTTATTTGTTTTATTTTTTATTAGTTTTTTATTTGTTTATTGTACATTTTTTGGTAAATTTTTCAAATGTGCTCAGTGCCCTAATGCTCTTGGTATGGATGCCATTAGGTTTCATTTTATTAATTTGATAATTGTGTACTGAAAACTTAGTCATGTTACAGTAACAGTATTACAAAGATTGCTTGAGCTGCCTGAGATTGACCAATACGCATTGTTAATACTTAAACATGTGTGTTGTTAGATTCAGTGTTTAAAACTAGAAAACGAAGTTAAGTTTAAGTTGAAACAAATAAATGGCACCCAGTCAGCAGTGCACAGTGAGAGAGGTTCTCAATGTGTGTGAGTGTATGAATTATGCTGCAGCGGTCTATGAAACAGAGAGGCTGCAGCCTGTTGCACTTCTTACCCACTGAACAGATTGCCAGGCTATAGAGGCCTTCGTACACATCACACGCCATAGCTCTGAAGCTCACAGGGTTCAGCAGCTCCAGCATAATTTGCTTGAAAGAACTTGCTGCTTGCTTCCAGCACTGTATATTTTGTCACTTTGCATTAGTAAGGCTGCAAGGTTTCACTGACATGTTTCTTATTTTGTACCACATGCTCAGAGACACTCACCCGATGAGTAGAGGCCTTTTTTATTCTGCTTCATTTAGAGGAACAGCCAGGCAGTAGTGCAATAATGCAGGCATTGTCAACCACATTTATTCCTCCAAACTTTGCAGCTGCATACAAAATTTGCAATTTCTGGAATCTTACATTTACACTGATTTGCAAGTGCTGTACAAAAACTTGACTCTAACACAGTAATTCATTTTGGAGATATTTTTCTGTTGTTTTAATTTGCTGAAGATTAAACATGTACATTATCCACTTATTTTGTTCTTTCCAGTGCATATTTTATTTCCGTAAGAGCAGAGCCAGTAAAATAAACCTGAAGTAAATTATTCAAAAGGGCATTAAAATGAACATGCAGGCTGGAGGAGCAATTTGCATGCTCTGATGTGAGGAAAACAGAATGCTTTGTTTTGTCCAAGCTGTCTGCTTACCGGGCATCGTGCTAATGTGTCCTTACTTCAAAAGCACTTCTAGTTACTAGTTATTTAAATTGCACTACCATACCACAAAACAATCATATTTCATCTTCCTCCAGGAGTTACCCTCAATATCAGATAAAAAAATGCTAGTTCCTAATAAGCATTCGCTATAGGGGGCTAATGGCTTTCTGGAGAGCTTTTAATTTCATTCATACTTTTACATAGGAAATTAATAATTAATTGCCAGTAAACAACCATTTAAGATGCTCACCACACCATGGCCAGCTAATTGGCTCATTAAATGTAACATTAGGTGGGAGAAGACCTGTCGACAGGCCCTGCAGGACCCACTCATTGTTCTGTGCAGAGGGAGCATTGGTCATTCCCAAGCACTGCCAACCTGATTAAAGACCAGTAAAGCCCCTCTGCTTCTTGTTGTCTCTTAAAATTGTGCCCCAGCCACCTCCAAACCTAATTTGGAGTGCAACCTCCTTGGCATAGCTTTAATAAGTACTGAATGGGGGAAGTTGCCTTTTTTATGAGCGTTATGTTCCAGTGATAAATGGGAAATACACTCCATTGCTCACAGGTAGATTTGGATCAATCTCACAAACACAAAACTGATTAATTAAAGGGTAAATGTTACCTTTATGCTTCTGGTTTGGAGTATTGTGTTGTTTATAGAGACATGGCAGAGTAACAAGATAAGCATTGATGGGATGGCAGATTCTGATCCATTTAAATCAGGACAAATAAAAGGCAATGAAAGAATGATGGAGATTGCATAGATGTTATCAGTGACAGGTGCACTACACTGATAACCTAGAGCAGGGTTTCTAATTTAGATTTGTTTTATTCATGACATTGTGATAAATTGAATCTGGCATTTTCAGTGAATATTTGGGACACTTTCATATGTGACACTGAAATCGAAACAAGTGTATAAGTTTTGGATATTCAACAAATGAGACACATTTATAGACTTATGTGATAATGTGAGCTAAGACTTGTGCCAGGTAAACCATTGCCAAACAATTTTTACTTAGTCTACAGCAGTGCTTAGTTAGGCGGGACGTGTCATAATAACACCCACATGAATGCCAGGACCCAAGGTTTCCCAGCAGAATATTGCCCAGAGAATCACAATGTCAATATTATTTCCTTCACCTTTCAGTGATTTCACTGCTATGTTTGATGGGTGTCCTTTTCAAGTCATAACTACATGGAAAAAAATAATAACAGATTAAATAATTCCCAGTATCATGAATTACGAGAATTTTAAAAACTGCCAAGATAACAGGAAAATGAAGAAAGCAATCAAGGAAGCAAACATAAAGCAGAGAGTATATTATCACGTTTATATAGCACAGAAGGTTCTGGAGGCTGAATAAGTCATAAACACTGAAGATTGGCAAATAATAGTGGAAATGATACAAGACTTAATACTGCCTAATTTCACTCAGTGGGTTTATCACATTTTTAAGGATATTGATTTCAGTGACCTGAAAGTGTATACTTTGCATGAGCTTTAGAAACATCAGCGTTTTCTTTATGAAAAAGTCAGGAATAGTTTAATCTGATCAATACTGTGTTAAATAGGTAAATAAAACGTCTGTACCTGATTGCATGATGTGGTAGAATTCCTTTCTACAGTATTCAGCAGTGTTGTGTTGCAATTGTGCGCTATGGAGCACTAAAGCCATGTTTTTTGCTGAAATAACTGTTTCAGTTCTTTGAATTTCAAGCCTGTACGAAATTATAGGCTGGCAAGTTAAAATCATTATTGATTCATATCCTGTTCTTTGAAGAACACACAGAACTGACTGAAATCGATTTATTGTCACTTATACCAGACCTTCTACACCATGTATTAAAATATTCTGTTTTTTTGGTTTTCCATTAGGTGACGATGAAAATGATGAAAATGTCATCCACCTAAAATCTAGACTTTCCTATTGCTAACCTGCTAAAAGCTGGTGCAGCGGTTACATTACTGGCCTGTGAACCAGAAGGTCAAGGGTTCAAGTCTGACCTCTGCGAAACTATCACTGATGTGTCCTTGAGTAAGGCTCTTAACTGACAGTTGCTTGGATTGTAAGCTTGTATCAGTTGCAAGAAGTTCTGCTAAATGTATAATGTGTGTTTATATATGTTTATATACTGTGGTGGCTTAGTACTTAGGGTATTGGACTGTGCTTAAACTGTGACCCACAAGGTCAAGGATACTCCTGTTCTAAGCTACCACTGTTGGAATTTGTGTGGAATGTAATATTGCATCAACTGTAAAACTGGACAAGATTGTCTGCTAAATGATTAATTCTAACCACAAGAGGATTCTGTTGGTCCCTGGTGGCTGTGTAATGTACCTTGGTATTTTATATACACTGCTCACAAAAATCTTTTATTATGAGATATTTCATTTTAAAGTATCCCCTAATTTTGTGAGCAGTATCTTTATATCAGGATGATATCACGGCTGTAGTGGATTAACAGACTCATGGTTCATTATAGATTCAGTAAGAATTTGCTGTCTTGCAAGAGTCTGGTTGCATTTGGTGGTAGTGGTAATAGACTGGCTTCAATGTAATGCAATAGACTTCTGGGGTATATACATCCGTAAAGATTGTGCATTTTAGTTTGTTTGTAAATAGACCAGCAAAATAAAAACACAGGCAAGCATGATATTACCACTACATCACAACTACTACTGATGTAATACTTGAAAGTAACACAATTATTTGATCTTTGAATCTTTAGATCAGTCAAGAGTGCCTCTCTATCACATAAAAATGGGTTCAGGGAAATCCCTTATACTCATTACTATCCAGGGTTTTAACAGTGTTTTCCTTGCACTACCCTTAGTGGAATGTCAAAAGCATGTTTGTAGTGTAATATTTGCACTGGAGTTACAAAAGTCAACAAGGAATTTCAGCCAGAAGACATGTTTTTATCATTTGCATTATTCATTGGGCTTAACTGGAAAGCTGTGTTGTTTGCTTAAGATGCCTCCTTAAAGTCATTCTTTCTATATACCTTGGCTCCTATGACTAATGCATGTCTGGAGTCTTGTATCTGTATCTTGTGCTGCTATATAAGAAATTTGCCTCAGGAGGATACCACATTCTGTGAAACAAAATGAAATCAAATATAAGGTCTTTATGAAGGTCACAGCATGGCAGCCTGAATCTAGCAGCAGGTATACCTACCACACTTGCTTGGATATGCTGACCATGCAGCTGCCACATCTCATGTCACTGCTCGCTTACAGAGGCAAAAGTGCTTTAGGAATGTCTTCTGGATCTGAAATATTCAAGAGACCCCCAAAATAAGATCAGAAAGAGCTTTGAACTTAGGCTGTGTGCGTGTGTGTGTGTTTGTGTGTGTGTGTGTGTGTGTGTGTGTGTGTGTGTGTGTGTGTGTGTGTGTGTGTGTGTGTGTGTGTGTGTGTGTGTAAAAGAAATTTGTGCTTAATGCACACGTAGTTCTTATCGTCATATATTGTGTTTGTCTGGCACATTGGTTATCATTAGGTCGTTTTAATATTTGGAAAGTTTAAGAATAGGAAATGAGGTAGTTTCTTTAATTTTGGCTTTTTTCTGAAAGTGGGAAGATGAAAGCACTAGTGAAATGTAAAACTAGCACCAGCTTCTATTTTCTATTTGAATTTAATACAGAGGCTTTCATTACAAATCAAATAATCACCAAAACAATTTGAATTAAAAAAGTGTACTTTTGATACAGCACGTTGCTTAATGTACTCATATTTAATATGTTCCCATTTACACACAACTAACATTACCAATATTATTATACGTCAGCTGTTTATTGTGAACATATTTGCATTGTTTAACTTAGTAACTACACAGCTGCGCTATCAGCATTTATGCAGAGTCATATAAAACATATAAGATAAAAAAAAGAAATGTTTAAAATATATATTTTTTATTATATAAATACAAAATCATTTTTTGTCATTTGCACGTTTTGTAATTCAATGGTACGGATACATGGATATACTATTTTGTGTGTCTAAGCATTGTTCCATGCACTCAGACTCAGGATCATAGAAATTATCTGATAGCAGCATTTTAGTCAACATTTTATTGTTAGTTATTTTGCTTTTACCTGTGTATTGAGCACTCAGCACTCTTATCAGCTCACTCTGCTGCTTATTCCCCTCAATTTTCCATGGCTCACCTTTAGCCCATGAACTGATCTGCTGCTTAAGCAGCTGCTACTTAGACATAGAGAGTTAGAAGCAAAAAAAGCTTTGTTGGTTGTTAACTTTGCTGCTTTCCTCACCTCCTTTGCATCTGCAGTTGTAGCAATAATTTTATACACATTAAAACCTGTTCAAAAACACTGCTACACTGATATGAAGATCATGGCAGGAAAAAACGTATTTTGTTGGAAGCAGAGTGTACAATCACAGTCTAACAAGCAAAAATTCATTTTCTGCTTTTTAAATGATGACAGTAAGGCAAGGCAAGGTAAGTCAGCGAGCCATAGTTATGGCTGAAAGGGTCAGGTGGGTGAAGGTGGAGTGGGACACAGCTCCAGGTGAAAACCTGAGCACAGCTGATAGCCTGCAGGGTTACTCAAGGCTACGTGGCACCATGCTGCCATTGAGAGAGCAGTTCAGTACAATTCAATTCAACTTAATTCAATTCAATTTAATTAATATTGCGCTTTTTACAAGGGTGCATTGTCTCAAAGCAGCTTTACAAGATTACATTATCTTAAAAGGCCAATTCCAAGTTGAGCAAGCCTAGGGCGACAGTGGCAAGGAAAAACTTTCTGAAAGTGGTAGGAAGAAACCTCGGGAGGACCAAGACTCAACAGGGGACCCATTCTCCATGGGTGGCCTAGATGTTAATTAAATAAATACTTAAAAGTATATTAAGTTATAGCAAAATTAAGTAAGTAATAATTAATTAAATAACAATTTAAATAAATAACAAATTAATAATAAAAATTTAAATTAGTAATAAAATAAATAAAATAAAGTATAAAACAAAATAGATTATAAAATCTATATCTCTGTTTGGGCGGGGGAACGTGATAAAAATGTGTCTTACCAAGGTTTATTTATCTGTTTTAATCCCTGCCCTGCTACTTATGACCTTCTTTAAATCTCTAAAAAGAATTGTGAATCAATTTATTTGGAAACATGCCCCACCCTGAATATCTTTCAAGATCCTGTCTAAACATAAGGCCAAGGTTGGCATGGGGATGCCAGATTTCCAGCATTATTGGGCTTCCCAGGCGAAAAACATGGTTAGTTGGGTACAAAACAGAAGATCTGCCAATTGGATTGATATAGAGGGAGCTTTGTGCTCTCCCATCCCCTTGTCCACCTTGCCATTCATTTACAATATGAAAGCATTGCCATCTACCACCATCAATAGGTAAATCTCTGCTTCTAAATTTCTGCAAATTTAAGAACTAATTTAGTGATAACTCACTATAGTCCTTCTCATAACTTGGATCTGAGTTCAAAATCCCAAAACAAGATTTTTACAAATATTTACTATTTACCCCCTAATTACTACTTTTGAAAAATCAGATCAGATTACCCTAAATTTTTCAAAAATTGAGGCGATCCTAAAGAGCCCAAAATCAAAGATTTCTCAGTTCTATAGTGCTTTGCTGGAAACACAAGAGTCTTCTATAACATTTCTCAAAAATGTATGGCAGAAAGACTTTGGACTTATGTTGGATGATGCATGACGGGACGTAATTTATAAGGGTGTCTTTTCTCCACTGTCAAGTGTTAAAGTAATTGAACAAAACTACAAATTCATGCATAGGATTTATCTCACACCTGTCAGGCTGAGCAAGATGTACCGGTACTACCTATCCTCTGGATGTCCACTGTGTAGAATCCATGTAGGAACACTAATTCATGTTTTGGTTTTAAAAAATTAAAACAAAA